>VCCN01007234.1:3199898-3223115 GCA_006491835.1 Architeuthis dux
ATATATATATATATATATATATATTAGCCTAAGAATGCAGGTATGTAAAATACCTCAGGCAGATGAAGCCTCTACCTTGCACAGTTCCAGGTCATCCATGTACAAGGTGTAGCATGTGTTAGCCTCTCTCTGACATTCCAGGGGGTTACAACGCAAAAGCGACAGGACAAAGGACGCTTCAAGTGGTCAATCTGTCAGTACTACTTTTTGGAGTTGCACCTCAAAAATATCCCCCACTCACCCTAGAGAGGGAACAGAACAGTCCTCCTCATATGGAGTGGGGGTTGGCATAAAGTCGGTCCCCAGAAACTCTGAACACTTGTGGTACATCTC
Organism: Architeuthis dux; assembly: GCA_006491835.1. Taxonomy (NCBI): domain Eukaryota; kingdom Metazoa; phylum Mollusca; class Cephalopoda; order Oegopsida; family Architeuthidae; genus Architeuthis; species Architeuthis dux. The sequence goes on from VCCN01007234.1 coordinate 3,200,232, forward strand.
TGGATCAGTCCGGCTGACGCAGTCAGATACCCTCACTCTTGTCAGCTTTTTTCAGGAGATAAAGCTGCAGCTACCGGTAAGTATTATTGTAAGCAATTCTCTTATATTCTTTCATTATTATGAAATATTATTTAATACAAGATGTTTATGTAACATGTGATATCACAGGTAGGATTTTTTAAACAAAACTTTAATTCACTCTAATGATTATATATATAATGACAGAGCAAATACTAAAAGCATATACAGGGTGTCCCGTAATTATGTCCTCTCTGCAAATGTTGTAAGGGGGTAACTCTGTAATTATGTCCTTTCTGTAAAAGTTGTAAGGAGGGTAACTTTGTATTGACTAGGCACTTAATAGTAAAAGCAACATTTGATTTCTCTACAATCAAGCCTAGTCAATACAAAGTTAATCCCCTTACAACGTTTGCAGAGAGGACATAATTGTGGGACACCCTATATAAGTAAGCAAATGCCAAAATTTCCATAGAATATTTACCATGTGAATAGATACAATACAATATTAATAATTCATAAAGTTGATCATTTGAGAAGAGTCATTAACATTCAAAATGTTGTTCTCACAATCTGATCACTTCTTCCCATCTTTAAAGTCATTAACATTCAAAACGTTGTTCTCACAATCTGATCTCTTCTTGCCATCTTTAAAGTCATTAACATTCAAAATGTTGTTCTCACAATCTGATCTCTTCTTCCCATCTTTAAAGTCATTAACATTCAAAATGTTGTTCTCACAATCTGATCTCTTCTTGCCATCTTTAAAGTCATTAACATTCAAAATGTTGTTCTCACAATCTGATTTCTTCTTCCCATCTTTAAAGTCATCAACAAAATGTTTCAGCCAATCAGTTTAAATGAACCATTATTAAAAATTTTATAAAAGAAAATGATGAAAAACGAAAAAAAAAGAATTTAAATTCCTACCTGTATGCGACCTTATGTGTTGCTTCAAATGGCTTGACTTTTTAAATCCCTTTCCACAATAGGTGCATTTGTACGACCGTTTGCCTTCATCCATTTCACGTTGTATGTCTTCTTGTTGATGGTGTTGGACTTGCGTCAGCTCAGGTTCGCTGCAACTGAAAAGAGGGGAATTTTGGAAAATTTAAAGAGAAGTGCATAACTCTTTTTTGAAATTATATGTATCCTATTTTAAAGGATAAAATAGAAATGGCACAAAAGGTAAACGTAACTGTAGTCGAAGAAACATAACTCTGGTTCTTTGCTGTCAGAGTTACATCCCTTTCATCGGAGCACGGAAGAAACAAGAGGTAAACAAACTAGAAAAGAAAATCTCGTGCAGACAAGATTTAAAAATTGGTGCGCAGAGAACAAAAGAAACAAAAGACAGTATGAGCGGGATGACAGAGCCAACAAGATAAAAGACCTGGTGCTCTCCCCAAAGCGATGAGCGAACACAAACACAGGTTAAATCGGTACGTAATATTTTCCCAGTGTATTGTTGTAGACTTCTTCTCTGTTTGCCTTTCTCAACCGGTTTTTCCCCCCAGAATCTTGTTGATATAAACCTTTTTGTTACTTCACCAAAAAAACCCTACAAGCTTTGTTGTCATTTTTCTGAATGTTCTGTGTAGTTGATCGTTGTTTTCTCCTCTGCAGTTTTGTATGTACACCATTAGAGCTTGTCCCACTTATTCCGTCTTGTGTGGTAGTTGTTTGCCTTTGCCTCTTGATACCATGACTGGCGTGTCTTAAAGATATTCACACTGTGACAGTAACCTTTAATGTCCAGCCCAACATTGGCCAGAATTTGAAGAGGAAATAAAAAAAAATGGATGATAAATGAGAAGAATTCAGGGAAATGCGTTTTTCTTAATAATCCCTTCTGAAATAATTGGGGTCTTATATGCCATAAAATACAGCATTTACCTTCCTGACCAAGTGATACTGATAAGCTATGAGATACTGGGAAAGAATTTCAAGATAAACCATTCACCTCTGGTATCTCATCAAGACAAAGCAATCACCTTCGATATCTCATCAATGGTCCGACAGCGATCTTCATTGATTGTGTGGCAAACTTTTTTGTCATTTTGGTTTGTTGAAGGTCGGCCAGATCGTGGTTGGTCTTTAAGTGACATTTCAACACGTTTGAAACGCAAATACCACTTGTACACTTTAGTTTTACCTAAAGCTTCTTCCTCAAAATCTTCTCGAGGCATTACAATGGTTTCAGGAGCAGTTTTCCCCCAGAAGAAAACAAAACTTCATGCCCACACTCACTGTTATTTCCTTTCAGCTATCACAAGAATCGAATAAAGGTAGCAGAACCAGAAACACCAGCAAAGCCACAGAAAACAAATCAGTCAATTCAGGACCACACCATGTGACAGACTGGCACAGAATAGTGTTGACTCTTGACACCTACATCCAACTCACGTGCCACATAGAATTCCATTCATTATCTGTTGCAGAGGATAACAAAAGACTAATCTTACCTTGTTGTAAGTATAGGAGTGGATGCCAGGGTGGAAGCAAATGATGCAGTTAAGGGGGTCACATCAATCACATTCGCTAACTGTTGAGTGTTCTGCAAAGAGAATAAATACAATATATTTCAGACTAATATTATTGATCAGTAATAGAATGATCACTCATATAATGATCAGTGATAGAATGATCAATACTGTGATCAGTTTTTGTTTTTTCAAGACATTAATAACCAAATATTCAACAAATCTCAACAGAGTGCACATAATCTCCTTTTATAATATGCCACGTAATATTTTCTGTCTGTAACATTTGTCAAGGGGGATAATTATTAAATACTAATTACAGAGTAGTACATCATTTTATATGCCACGTAATATTTTCTGTCTGTAACATTTGTAAAGGGAGATAATTATTAAATACTAATTACATAATTTTATAATATGCCACGTAATATTTGTTGTCTGTAACATTTGTCAAGCGAGTAGCCTCCTTTACTTATTCTTTTTTTTAGGGAATGGGGGGGGGCGGGTTCATTCTGGTTGAACATAAACAAGAAAATGCAGGGCAACATAATGTTTTCAATATTTTTTAAGTACAAGTACATTAAAAAATATCGAAAACATTATGTTGCCCTGCATATTAAATAATTTTGCAAGTACAATGCAATTGCAAAATTATTTAAATATGGCCGTCATTTTTTGACAGCATTGGTAAACTAGTGTTTTAATGTTTTTCTTAGGTATATTTGAGAGTTCAGTAATGATAATATTCAAATTATAATAACTAGTAAACATGTAATTTTCTCCACTTAACCATCATTCAATTATTCAACATCTATGCTGAAGAGTACACTACGAAGTGCCAGGTATATCCATTGTCAGCATTGACAGAACAAATATATATGGGGTGAAAGTTATTCTTGCAACACAATAACTTCAAACATGTTTAAACTCAGTAAAGGTTGAATATAGAATATTACAGAATACACATGTGCACAACACATAAGTAATTACTTACAGGCAATGTCATTTGTCCTTGACTAAAGGCATTGATTTGGGCAAAGTTCTCCTGGTTTCCAAGGAGGTTTTGTTGGGAAAAGACCTACAAATTGAAATCAAGAAAAAGTCATTCTTTGATTATACAAAATACAAAGCAAAACATGCCAAATATACTTTTTTATATATTCGTTTTAAAAGGAGTACTGCTGCTGCTGCTACTGATGTCCTAGTAGTAGCACGGAAAACAATTCCACTAAATATAGGCATCTCTGATTTTTCATGAATAAAACTGGTGTTTTTTCTCAAAGAAATCCATTGCCTTAGTGTTTTAAAATTATTTTAAAAAAACAGAAAATATGAAGAGCTGTAGAAAATCAACATGAAAATAAATTTTGGTTTGGGGTATGCGTTTTTTTGTTTGCGATAAATACATTTACACTAAAATAAATATTTGTATAATTTAACCATACATAAATAATCCCATCACTTTTGACGGGATCTATGATAGTACTACCATAATAGGCTACATCGTTTACTTATTGTTCACTTACATGCATGAATCTTACAATGCACATTTCCAAAACCATTTTTAAAAGCCCTGTAAATATCAGTGGACTTTGCACCAGTCATTTAGAAGGAAAAAATGTTATGAATTAAAACTGTCAACATAGGTTCTTTCAGTTTTTAAGTTGGTCTGGGCTGGCTATGTATCATGGTGATAGAGGGCTGAAAATTTAAACTTTTTGTTAGTGATCACTGCCTAACAAAAGAGAAGTAACTTATTTGTTGATCACCACTTTTTCCAATTTTTTAATTGATCATCCCCAACACAGACTGCTGCCAAAAGACATTGGTCACGTGACGGTTTCTATTGAGCAACTAATCAGAACTGTTTTGTTAATTTCCTTTTATCTTTTAACTGCCAGATGTTTCCTTTCGCATTAATTACAAGAATCAAAAGATTGCAATAGTCCTTACCTGCTCCAATAAAGCTTCATTAACTGCAGTATTGGGCCCCGTGAGATCACTTTGTGTGATATCGGTAAGTTCTGCAGTCATGGAACTCTCCTGCAAGGCAGCTGCAGCTGTTGATGCCTCTGGTTGACCAGAGTCAAGCGTTGTAACATTTGACACCTGGGAAGCAAGGGTTTCACTATCTGGCTCCTGTTCATCATTCTCTACCATCGAGTTCTGCTCAACAGCTTGAGACTGCAAAGATTGTCCCTCTTGCAATGCCTGCATTGCGAGTTCATGCCTGCACACAAAAAAAAATGTAAAATATGGAAGTCTCATATAAAATATATGTAATCATGTGTATGTAAGTATATATTATATATATATATATATATATAAGACGTGTAAGGTTAGGTGCATAATACAGGTCTCCCGGCTCTCCAAAAGTAGAATGTTCCTATAAAAACCTTTTCTAAGACAATATTGCGTAAAGTGAAGAAGCAATTACCATTGATTCATATGGGAAACATCTTTGAGTGTTTCCAGACCCTAAAAATGGTGATGATTATATGCTGAGTCACCGGAGGTTGGGTGGTGGGAAGTACAGGCTACTATTGTGTAGGAGAGAGAGAGTAAGAGGGTGTGCACCGTCTCTAAAACGGCTCACTTCAAGATGTCTTCTGCCACAAGGACATTTTGTTTAAGAAACACTCATTTTAGGATGGAGATTTAACTCTTAATGTCATTAATTGCTTGATACTGCTCCTAATATACAGCGGAGCTCTTATATGGTGGAATCAAAATTTGTTAAACTTATTATGTCAGATGGAATGAAAAATAAATTAAGAAATTCACCAAAAGTGTGTGTGGGGGGGGGTAACTTTGATTAGTAGTTATTCTCCTTGTTATTAACATCTAAATTTTCTTATATGAAACTAAGAGATAAGGGAAATTTTTTTTAAAAATCCATCAGATTTGGAAATAACAAAATGGTTATGTTAAAGTAAATAAGTCTTTGAAAAATCTTACCTGTGTGTCTTCATGTGTTTTTTACAGTTGACAGAAGTCTTGAACGTCTTCTGACAATATGGACACATGAATGGTCTTATTTCTGTGTGGGTAGAGTTGTGTCTCTTGAGGCTGCCACTGGTCGTGAAGGCGCTATCACAAATCGAACATTTATAAGCTTTCACACCCGTGTGTGTCCTTGTGTGAGATTTTAATACACCACTCGACACAAACGACCGATGACACAGTTTGCACTGATATGGCTTCTCCCCTGCGGAGTCAAACAGAACAAAAAAGCATGAGAAACTTCCCTGAAACAAAATATGATGGCATGTTCAAAGGGTTTTACAAACAATTGAATTCAGCCATTTTGTTATTTTTGTTATTCCCACAATGTTTCGACCGATCCATTCTATGGTCTTCTTTATGTATAATATCCGTATATAAAAAGAGGGACTCTTTTTCAGGTAGTACCAAGTAAAAAATGGTAGCAAATGAAAGGCCAAAAAAATTCTGCTTGCTACACTTTCTTTAGTATGTTCAACAAGTAAAATATACAAAGCAATAAAAAATAAATATGGTACCACTGGTTTGTTGTTATTTTATGTTTTCATAAAAAAAAAGAGGTATTGGTATATATATATTGCTATGGTTAGTAGCTGAGGATCTTTCAAGTTAAAAACACTAGTTATTTCAGTGTATAAAATATTGCCTTTCTGAGTACCTTTCTTCTAGTAGCCATTAAGATTACTTCTTCCTCTTTGTAAAATTAGTATATGTATATATTTCCTACTAGGGAAGATGTGTGTTGTTAGAAAAAACGGGAAACTGAACATAAGTATTTTAGAAAGAGGTGATAGGGAAATGAGTGAGGCTTAAATCACTGACTGCACAAACGAACACATGGTCACTTCGATGCTCAGAAAAGTAAGTCAAATTTATTTTTCTTAATAACATTGTTAGTAGTGGAAGTTATATAAGCTTCATAGACGTAGACTTCATAGTAATAACAGAACAAAGACAAAAGTAATAAAGCTAGAGAAAGTCCTTGACGTCATTTTATTTTGCAGTCACGGTCTTTCTCTAGTTTTATGACCTGTCCTAGGTAGATGTATTCATCGACCTCTTCTAGAATCTCACCTTCTATCTTTATGACCTTTTTGGGGACTTTATTGTTGAACATTACTTTTATCTTTGTTCTGTTTATCTTTAAGCCTACTTTTTTACTTTCCCTATTTAGATCGGTTAACATGTTTTGTAATTCTTCGGATGCTTCCAACGTCATAGAAATGTCATTGGCAAATCTTAAGTTGCTTAAGTATTCTCCATCTTTATTCCCACATGCATAAGGTTAGAGATAGTGTTAGGTGAACGAGTTTTTATTAGATGGGATATCTTTTCTAAGAATTATAACAAAGCAAATCAATTCTATTTCTACACAACAAAGAGGACATGTCATCCTAACATCCCATTTCAACAGAACAAAAGAAAAGGTAAAATTCTTACCTGTATGAGATCGGACATGTTGTTTGAGGTGACTAGATTTTTTGAAGCCCCTTTGACAATAGCCGCATTTGTGTGGACGGTCAGAGGTGATTTCATTGAGGTAGTTATTGAAAAGATTGTTGCGTGACGGTTGCTGGATGAGGCCTGTGGGTGTGAAACAAGAAGCACTTAAATCAAATGCTGACCACAATCAAAGATGACTTTTTAACACAATTGGAAGATTCTCATCTTCTTCAATAAAATATTTGATCTCAACACGAAAAGTAAATCTGTGATCAAGTAAAAAATATTTGATCAACATGAAAAGTAAATCTGTGATCAAGTAAATTAAATCAAGATAATATTGCTACTACTAATACTAATAGTGTAAAAACAATAACAAATATGGCACAGAAAGAGATCAGGGAAGAATGAAGGATAGATTTAAAAGTTAGATCTGATCTTCTGCCAAATGTAGGGTTCTTGTAGCTCAGTCGGTAAGAGTAGCTGGCACAGTTAACCAGGTTTATCATTGGCAAAAGGGATGTGAGTTTGAGTCTCACAAAGAGCTTATCCTTTATTTCCAATCAGTGCTGTTTACTTAATGCCATAGACTACTACTTTAATCCTAACTTTTTGTGGCGAAGAAGTGGAAATGGGCTTGCCCAGGAAGCAAAAGCCGAATGAACGAGTCGTCGACAGATATAGACGACGTGGAGCGTCAGTGACCCATATGTGGGACGCTAGCACCCCGGATGTGGCAAGCTTTTGGCTATAAAAAGCCAGGTGGCAACAATGTGTCAGTCCGTTCTAGGCTTGCCAAGCGAATCCACGTTGGAGTTGTACTGTGAATTAAGTTGTAGAGGCTCGGATTTTGTGACAGTGGTGATAGCTTACCGATGATAAGCAAGGAAGTATCCCTTGAAGGAATCGTTCCAGTTTTTCCCCACCCCCTTGAAAACTACTTTTTTTTTTAGTTGCTTTTTTATCACAACTCAGCAGTGAGTAAACAGCATGGATCGGCTGGTCTCTTTTTATGTTTTGGTAGTTACCAAAAAATTACTTCGGCTTTTCAGTCTTAACTGCAGACATCAGGGCATACCTATCTAATAAAATAATTTCACTTATCAAAACACTGTTTGAGGAATGGCAGATAGAACAGGTGATAAGAAAGTTAATACAACAACTCACCTGTATCTGTGATTAAGATTGGTTCTTGGAGAGCAATTTCTGGCAGTGGAATGTCTGGCTTGGAGGGTTTCCGCACAGGTCTTCGTGGTTTCTTTGGCGAACTGATATCTTTGTAGTGGGACACGATGTGACTCTTCAGATGGGCCGATGTCCGAAACTTTCTATCACACTGAGAACAATCAAATGGCTTTGCTCCTGGGAGAGGAAAAAAAATAATATACGGCCTGAAACATAGTTATTTGGCTCAGTGATATCTAGTTCAAGATTGTTTTTCTGAAAAGTCAAAATCACAATAAATATGTCATGGAGGTAGACAGAAAAGTGCCCTGGAGAGGAGTAGCTCCCCATATTTTGTAATTTTTATAACTTTATTATTATTAACTGTAGTAGAGATCACATTTGCATAAGCGTAATGTGATGTAAAGATTTACATCCGGGTGTGTGATACTCGTCTCTGTGATGCCCATATGTTATGATCGGCTGGCATAACATACGGGTACATAATCCCCGTCCTGATAAAAAGTCTGTTGGGAGAGAACGAAGACACAAAGTTTCTCTGTGGGCTACATTTTTTTTAGCGATTGGTTAGAAACAAAGTTGCACTGTTGTTATTTCGATTGTTCTGTGCGGATTGTGTTCTGGTGTTGTTGGAATCCTGTGAGGCACAAGATAACTGGATTTGCATTGTCCCGTTTCATTAATCACATTAAACTATTCATGAATAAATAAATTCTTAGGTTAAACTTGGTAGTAGGTAGTACACATGAACTTTATCAAGATTCAACAGTTGAGTTGTTGTCATAAGAAACCAGTCAAAGTCAGAATGTTCATATTGTTTATAACTAGTGATATACCGGAATATCAATCTGGTCGAATATCTGGCACCGGATTCACATGGTGGCAGTGACAATTTTTTGTGAATCCGGCACTAGATATCTATCTATCACCAGGTATATAAGACGAACATTTAATTTTTTTTGAAAACTATACAAATATTACATTACATCCAATGTGCTGGTATCATGACTAGGGGGCTGTGTACACAAGCTCAATATGAACAGTTATGAATCTTGGATTGATTGATTGATTGATTTGTTTAGCGGCATATCAACCCATGATGGGTCATTTAATGCCGAAATCAGTTTAAAATTCCCTAAAAATGGAGTCTTGCGAATTTGGTGAAATGTTATTTTTGTAAACTAGACTTGCGACTTTGGTGAAAAAACAGGTAGCCCCTGCAGGGGATGCAGTCGGCATATTCTAGGCCCCAGCAGAAACCATTCATCTTATAGTCCGACATATACAGTATAACCTCATTGGTGACCTCCGAATTTGAACAAATAAATCATAAATAAGGTTTTATTTTAATGTTTACATGGTTTAAAAAATAAAGAACCATATTTGATAAACTTTGTTGCAAAATCTATCAAGATGGACTCCAAAGAAATGAATTTTACTTACCAGTATGTAAACGGGAATGAACTCTAAGGCTCCCCAACGTAGAGAACATTTTATTACAGGCCTCGCACTTGTACTCTTTGACTCCCGTGTGGGTTTTGAGATGTGCAGTGAGGGTGCTCTTCACGGCAAACGCACGGAAACACTGGTTACACTTATAGGGCTTCTCGTGCGTGTGAATACGTATATGCCGCACAAGATCACTAGGTTTCTTAAATTCCTTCGTACAATACGTACACTGGTGCCAGCGTACACCATTCACCTGAAAAACAGAGAGAAATAACAAAAGGTTTTCACAAAAATCACAATTACTAATGTGTGGTTAAATGGAGGGGAGTGCAACAATAGAGAGTTATAGAGTCAAACACGAGTCTCTCCATACATCGACATAATAGACATACACACACATATATATACACACACACACACATAAACACACACATATATAATATATATACACACACACACACATATATATGAATGACTTGGCTCTGTGAATGGAGATTGGGACAGGTTTTCCATGTCTTATTCAGCTCCTAGGTCGGCGGGGCCTGAACACAAAAAATCCGGAATCTGTATGATGGAATTTTAAGGTGAAGTGCAAAGTGTGCGCGGCCAATCCCAAACCTTGGATTTGCACGCTATGGTCCCACATAGTGGCACGGATAGCAACAAGACTCCCAGGTTGTAGGTTTGACATGAATGATTAGGTCTCAATGGATCACTTGAGAAATGAAGACAAAATCATTGCCTTGTGTATCATACGACACGGGAACCAACTTTGCACTGTTCTAATTAGTCACAATGTTTAGAGAAAATCATCATTACAAATATATCTGTCTTCATAATGGCCCACCCCACTGAAGAGCAATAGTTGGATAAGTATGTCCTTACCTTGCGTATGGTGTGTCTTTTGGTGGATCCAGTGGCTGCATCATGAACGGCCATGGTGGTTATGGTCTGACTAAGACTGACCGGCACTTGTACTGTATTTCCATTGGCATCCTCTGTTCCGTCTTGTTCCCCTCCAACATTGATACTAGGAAGACCACTATTCTCTAGAGCTTGTTGCAGAATGTCAGCATTCATAGGTTCTCCCTGAAAAACAAAAAAAGGAACAGACAATTAGAACCGGGACAAATTTATTATTATTATGCCTCTTTGGGCATCTCCAAATTATACACAATATTTACACATCAACTTCTAAACAAATACAAAATTCATAAAAACATATTCAAATGTACATAAATACAAACAACATCTACAATTTAACACAATTCACAGATCAAACTCACTTGAAAATCTCATCTGGCAGATTCAAAAAATGTCTTTGTAATCTCATAATTTTTCCATAATTTATAAACTTATCTTAATTATTTTTAATACTTTGTACACTATTGCTATCTTTAACATGAATAGGCAACTTATTCCAAAATTATTTCTCTAATAGAAAAAAAAAATCTAATTGTTTAGTAGATTTAGTTTTTGAAGTCTGTCTTGTGAATAGATTTCCATTTTCGAGATATATTAGAGATATTGAAGAATGGTAATTATAAAAATAACATCTACAATTACTAATGATTAAAAACATCTGACTTTCTTTTTTCATTTAAATACTATTGTACACAGAGCCGAATTTAACATTGATGGGGCCCAGCACCTAACGGGGGAGGCGGGGTGGCTCTACGCAAAGTCCTTTATGGATCAACAATTTATCTCTATGTAACATAATAAACCTACAAACATTTTACTTTTTGGCCTGCAAAAATTTTAAAATATCAAAATATTTTTTAAGACATTTTTTGGGGAGCCCCTAAAATCTTGGGGCCTTGTGGAGCTGCACTCTTTTCCCTGCCTAAGTATAGCCCCGATCGTACACACTCACACACACACGTACAAGGCCTGTGAGGAAAGTTATCCTGCTGCCCAGCCATTGCTAGTAACTTGTATCTGGAGAACCAGTAAAAAAAAATTTAAATGATTCAAAATTTGTTTGTTTTTTTTGTGAGGAGGGTAAGTTTTTCAGTCATTTAATGACTTTAATATTACAATCTCTACATATTATTATTTGCACGGTGTCCATCTGTCACACCATGTATGTCCCATAGATATCTTTTAGAAGTCTACTGGGACACGTACGTCCTGATAAATAACCATGAAAAACAATAAACGGCTAATGGGACAAATGTGTCCCATCATGAGTTTATTTCTTCAAAATATGGAAAAATTTTGATTTAATAAAAGAATAGTTTTCTTTAAACATTAAATAAAAATTAACACATTTTTGGCTTTTTTCTGTCACACCGTTTTAGAGTAGACAACTAAAAAAACTAGTTGAAAGTTTTTTTTTCCCTAAGAACCGCCCCACCCGCTTTTCATTCTATAACATCTTAATAAATATTGAAACAAACAATTAACTCTCTATATGATGGAAGAAAATCAATCTATGTCAGATTTTTCCCCAGATTCTTTTGGGGGGTATTATGACCGAACCCACTTTATGCAATCTAATCTAATGACAATAAAGCCCAAAGCCAACCAGTGTACACCTAAGCTTTTTAGTTGTTTCAAGTTTAATACAACAAAATGAATACAAGAATTTTAGTTAACGCATACCTTGCGTTAAACTTTTAAATTACTGTGTAAACATATTGACACAGAACACAGATTTATGTATACCATTACCAAAGCTAGTTAGGCTAAAAGCAAACTGATCTTACCTGCCCATTGATATCTTTGGCACCAGATTGCACTGACAATTCAATAATTTGGTGAATTACTTTATCATTGTCACTAAGAGGTTGGACCTCTAGCTGAGCAGGTAAATCCTGAAAAGAATAAAAAAACAAACACAATCATTAACAAAAGAATAGCTAAAAATGCAATTGCATATTTAATTAAGAATATATAAGTGCCCAACGAACCATTCTCAAAAAGTTGATATTTTCGTTATTTTTAGAGCTACAATGCTCAGTTTTTATTTTATTTTGAAGCTTGAATACTTTGCATTATGATTCATAGCATTGTAGCTCTAAAAATAACAACTCTAAAAAAAATGGTTTGTTGGGCACTGTGTGGTCACTCATATATGTTTTAATATAAATATACATGCATAATAAAGAGATTGAGTTAAATTAAAAATTGAATTGAATTGAATTGAATTGAATGTTTGTGCCAACCCTGCATTGAGTAAGTCGATTTTTCATTATTATTAGGCCAATTAATAACAGTACAATGGCCTCTAAGTGTTCAAGTGAAAGGAAGAGTCGCACGTTTCTCACTTTAAATCCAAAGCTAGAAATGATTAATGTTAAGTAAGTATCATGAGTTATTCCACTTAGGCAGAGGAGTTCTTATCCACTTCCGCTAGGGGGTGCTGTTTTACGTTCTGGTGAACAAGCAGCCATTTTATTATTGTCATTTAGTAGATGAGAGAGCTGGGAAGGACACACGTGTGTATTGTTGATCGCGGTCATTGTATGAATAAAGGACCTGTAAGTACCTCTTCTGTTTGCATTTTTAATCTGTTAATATCTGTCATTATACCAACCTTACAACTAAGATTAGTGAGAAAGGTATATTGAACGCTGAAAACTAGGCCTTTTGCACCAAACAGTCAAGTCGTGAATACAAAGGAAACATTCTTGAAGGAAATTCAAACTGCTCCTCAAGTGAACGCACGTATGATAAGAAAATGAAACAGATAAGAAGGCTCAAATGAGGATTGGCAGTTTTTTTATCAATAAAGTATTGAGTGGCTTATTATTGCGCTTTTGCACAAACTGAACGTTTGTGCGTCAAGCAAGTTGATCGGTGCCATTTTGCCAACTGCATTGGCTCACTTTCTGTCTCTGTATCATATTTTTGTGATCCTTGCAATATTTCAAAATTATTATTATATTGAAATTAGGCCAATTAATAACAGTACAATGGCCTCCAAGTGTTCAAGTGAAAGGAAGAGTCGCGCATCTTTCCCTTTGAAGCAAAAGATAGAAATGATTAAGATTACTGGGAAAGACATGTTGAATGCTAAGATAGAATGAAAACTAGGCGTTTTGTACCAAACAGTCAAGTTGTGAATGCAAAGAAAACATTCTTGAAGGAAATTCAAATTGCTCCTCAAGTGAACACACACGAATGATCAGAAAATGAAACAGATAAGAAGGCTCAAATGATGATTAGCAGTTTTTTATCAATAAAGTATTATTTGTGTGGCCGCACATGATAAGTGCCCAATGCACCATTTTTTAAAAATTGATAGTTAAAAAGAATTGAGCATTTGTAGCTCTAAATATAATTAAAATATCAACTTTTTATTATTTTTTATCATGCACAGCCACTCATTTAATTAAGGTATGTACATTGTTTATTCAGACCTAATGCTATTGCACACTTAATAAACTACAGTATAGTGTAAACATAATCTTTATATGCACTGAGAAACCAACAAATTTGTGTGACTCGCTTTATTGCAATATTCGCTTTTTTGTGGTGTGGAATCGAACCTGCAATATCTCTGAGGTGTATGCCTGTACATATTTGTTTGTAAATAACTTCATAATCTTTGTTTTGAAATCATCTGACGGTATTTGCTGCATGCTATAATATCAGAATGACTGCTTACCGCTGATTCTGAATGCGATCGACTAATATGAGCATTTAAGCTGCCAAGTTTTCGAAAGACACAACTGCATTCATCACATTGGAAATTGGGTCCATCAGAGTCTTTGGATAACGAGTGCACCCGCTGGAAGAACAAGAAGAAGATAAAGGACTTCATTTTTGGAAAAACAATGTTCATTTGTAAAAGAAAGACAAACTGGTTAGTTACTCAATAGAAACTGTCACGTAACCAACGTCCTTTGAAGAATGATCAATTAAAAAATTGGAAAAGGGGATGATCAATGAATAAGTTACTTCTCTCGCCTTTTGTAAAAAAAGTCTGAATTTTCAACAAAAAAAAGCATGAATGCTGCCAGACACAAACTAAGGGACCAATTAGCATAAACTTACATTGCAAATTGAACCCCCCCCCCGACTAAAAACATATTTGGGGGGAAGAATTTTCAAAAAACAAAAAGAACGTTTTTTTCTAGACATAAGGAGTGAATGTTTAAATTTTCATCCCTCTAGCTCCATTGGTGCGGCCTGTACATGTGATACATAGCCTGCCAACCAGCAAGCCAGACCAGCTTGAAAACGGAAGAAACCCATGTTGACAGTTTGGGTGACAGTTTTGGTTGACGATTTCTAATTAAAGCCCTTATGGGAGTTTTTCTTTTTTTTTTTCACTTTTGCAATTAAGCTGAAAGCAGTTTTTGAAGTTAAAGAAAAAGTAGAAATCTTTTTATAAAAATTATTTTTATTTATTCTAAAGCTACGCTCAGGTCGCACTTACGATCAGTCGCCGACTGACTGTGACCTAAGCGTTCTTTCAACATGATCGCAGGCACTTTTTCAAGTCGCCACCTGAATTGTAAGAATAGGAATAGTCCTATCTTCTATGATTCAGTCGTAGATCATACCCAATGGGAAGCAAGCATAAATTTAATGTCATTTCCTTTTCAATAAAAATGGCGAACTATTTTGTATATACTGCTAAAATAGGAACCTATATTTTGATTAAAAATGCCTATTTTCCAATTTTTACATTATTTTCAGGAAAATTTAGATGTATATTATTTTTGCCTCATTTTTGTATGTAAAACTATCATATTGATATCTTTTTGATAATAAAAGTTGCAATAAAAAGTAAACATTGAATTAGAAAATTGCTAATAGTTTTTTGTATTAAAATAAATTATTGTTTGCTTTGTAGTTTTGTCAGAAATTTATTGTGCGTTTAGTATATCTAAAATATTGTTTAACGAATGAGTACGCGGAGAGAAAAAGTTTTTGTTAGTTTAATAAAGAAATTGGTTTTACAAGGTGGGGTAAATAACTTATTATTATGGATTGAAAGTACCAAAAATTACTTGCGAAAAGTTTTTTTCTATTTATTTTCGAATATTTGACTTTCTTAACCACATTTTCATAAACAAAAAAGTTTGTAGTTATCCTTGTTTTGATTAAATTAAATAAAATTTCGATTAAATTATCGTCGTGTGACGCAAGACATTCTGCGATTGAGAATAGAGTCGTAGCGACATGAGTACATAACGTCTCAGTCGGCAATTAAAAATATGAATCGGCAACTCTTCGCAAAAACCGAACTGAATTCAACTACGATTCAATTGGCAATAATTTGATCAGATCGTAGTGCAACCTAAAAGTAGCTTTAAACACTCCAATACTACAATTAGTAATTTAAGGAATAAAACTTGCTTTAAAAAATATATTTTTTTTAATAAGAGTAGGGATTATACACTGATTTATTCAAACTGTTTTCTTGATCCTGGTTATATTCACAATGTTTTGACGCTGCAGGGTCAACACTCCACTCCTACTTCTATTCCGACTGAAGATGATTACTGCAAGTTTTGTATTGTATATATATTAAATAAAAAATTATAAAAATGTTTTTTTCTATATTTATTTATTAGAATGAAATAAACCCATGCGTATCTGTATGACAAATTTACGTTAATATCTAAGACTCGTCAATTTAGCTCAGTCAGTAAGACACCCAACTAGCGATCACTAGGTTGTGAGTTCAAATCATGGTAGGGGAATGGGGATTTTACATATTGGTTTATTCCCCTATTTTTGGTGAGGATTGTTCATGTTACAGTAGGAAAACAAAGTCAATTCCTTAGTTTGACAAAAATCATATTAGTTTTAAAATATTTTAACACATGCCAGTATTTGTGTGACATTTATATATTTAAAAAAAAAGAATGCCTGAATTTTGAAAAGGGTATAAAAAAGCCAAAAATGTATTAATCTTTATTTAATGATTAAAGAAAACTATTTTTTTATTAAATCAAAAATTTTCCATATTTTGAAGAAATGAAATCATGATGAAATGCATTTGGCCCATTAGCCATTTATTGTTTTTCGTGTTTTCGGGACGTATGTGTCCCAGTAGACTTCTAAAAGATATCTATAGGACATATATATGCTGGGATATATATGTTCCAGGAGTCTCAAAAGTGTTAAATAGATAGAAGATATATCTCACCTGGATGTGAGCTCGTAGATTTCCCTTTTGAGAAAAGGTTGCCGAGCAAAAATCACATATGTGTGGCCTCACACCAGTATGTTTAGTCATGTGAATCTGAAGAGCACCTTTCTGGTTGAAAGTCTTACCGCACATTTTACAATTAAACGGCCGTTCACCTGGACACGGAAGAGAAACAATAAATAATACATCATCAGGTAAGCAATGGCAAATCAGCAAAAGTATTTCAGAAGTACATATCTATCTAAGCGTGTGGCCCCGTTTGGGATATAGGCCGCCAATAAAGACTCTCCAGGCATCTCGGACCTGGGCCAATTACACCAACTGTTTCCAAAAAGTATATATGACCAGTTTTTAATCATATTTAATAGAGGTCTGGTTAGTCACAATAGAAAAGCGTCATGTTACCAACTTCTTTTGGCAGCATGCTGTGTTGGGGTGTGAGCAATTAAAAAAAGTTATTTCTCTCACCTTTTGTCGGGCAGGGATCACTAAAAAAGTCTCAATTTTCAGAAAACAAGCATGATTGCTGCCGGACACAAATTACAGGATCTATTTAGCATAAACTTACATTGTAAATTGAACCCCCACTAAAAACCTATTTAGGAGGAGAATTTTCAAAAAATATAAAACTGTTTTTCTAGACATAAGGAGTAAATGTTTAAATGTTTCAGCCCTCTAGCTACATTGGTGTGGCCTGTATATGCGATACATACATAAATAAATAGCCAGCCAGACCAACTTGAAAACTGAAGAAACCTATGTTGACAGTTTCTAATATATATATATGACGGCTGCCACCTTGCTTTCAAGTATGATCATCACGTGATATCACTCCAAAGAATGTGGCTTTTTAACGCAGCCAGGGATTTAAAACCTCTGGCACAAAATTGGCACACAAAAGATTTTACGTTACAGGTGCACAATTTCCATGTATTTTAGAATGCCTTTTCCGCCCTCCTGCTGACTTACATTCCTTTCCACAGACATGACAGGTGTTGTGATTTGTAGCTATTTGATAGTTCACCTGTGGTCTATTTTCATGACTTTGTAGATGGCTTTTCTTTCCAGCTTTAAGGAGTAAATGTTTAAATATTCAGCCCTCTAGCTCCATTGGTGCGGCCTGTACCTGTGATACATATATAGGGGAAACCGAGGCACAGTGAATTAAGATGATTTTTTACAAATGCGAATACACAACAGGACGGCTACTACTTCCTTTTCTCAGGTCATCACATCTGCCATCTTATTTTGTGAAAGCTAAGGGATCTAAATTTAAGCCAAAAGTAATATTCAGAGATACTCTTACTTTTATTATTGAGCAACAACTATTCGGAATTTTCTAAGTGTGCTATATGAAGTGAAATTAAGATAGTGTTGGAATTATTTCTTGTCCAAACTGCAATCATTGTGCTTGCTCTTTAGAGAGATATAAGGTTATCTTTCTCAATGGCATGTGTGGGGCACAGTGGTTCGCATCTGGGACAGAGCCACTTCAATTCTTTTAATTAAATTGATCCTGTATATTCATTTCATGTAGTTTACTAAGAAACTAAAAGGGCATTTTAATTTTACTTTTGTATCATTCTATTTTCTTTCCTTGAATTGCTTTTCAGACTGTGTGAATGTCATTTTGTGTTAAATGTTTCCTTTAGTGAGCCTAACTTTTGCCAATGAATGTTTGAGAGATTTTTATGATCACTTTTTGTAACAGTCTACAATTCAACAAATCTTTAATAAAATGTGTAGTTGGTTTCACTCTGGGATTTCTTTGAATCATAAATAATTTTTAAAAGCGCCTGCCAACTGCTAACTTAGAGAGATATTACTTTCTCATCTTCATATAAGCTATTTCACAGCCAACAGAGTTGATCTTTCTTTTTTATGTTACCCAAATATATTAATAAAATTAACTTCTACCTACAATTAGTTTTTTCTGATCCACTGTGCCCCAGTATATACATAGCCATCCAGCTTAAAAACTGAAGAAACCTAGGTTGACAGTGTCTAAAATACACTAAAGTATTTAGGTTGCGGCAAAACAATTGTTGTGATATAGTGCCATTTCTGAGCTAACACCTGGAAGTGAGCCTGGTGACTTCTGGAAAAATGCATATACGTGGGTGTGCGAAAACAGGACGCTCAACCTAACGACATGGTGTTGGATTCTTACACAGCAGGTGTTGAGGGTCAAAATAAAACAGAATGTTGACAAGACCCCAAAAACTGCTGATGTCGAAAACCGGAAATAGCACACCAACGTAGGTGTATCGAAGCCCATAAAAAGACAGACAGTGTAGTCAAAACAGACAGAGCCGAGCCGAGAAAGCACGCAGTCCAGACTGAATTTTCCCTGTTGCCCCGGACTGTGTGCTCTGCCTCATCTCTCGTTATCTCTCTCCGACTCTGTGCATTTCATCAGTGGTGTATTTAATGGAATAAAAATATATATGATATTTTTATAAACACTGAGTTCCAGTCTTCTTTCTTTCCTGGACCCAACAAATTTTTCCCTGCCTATATAACACAATCCTATTTTAATATATCTGTAATTTAAAGAGATGAAACCTACCTGTGTGTATCCGGATATGCCGTAGCACCTGACTTGGTTTCTGGAACGATTTGCCGCAATGATCGCACTTGTGGTGGAAACTCGATCGGTCAATGTTTCGTTTGTAGGAACGATGAGACAACGAAGACCTAGAACGAAGTGTTTAAATTATACTTAGTATAAAATAGTAAATAAACAAAAGTATCATAATTAGGAAGTTATACTTGAAAATGCTTAATTTTAGGTTTAATCTTTTTTCTCTCCAAATTTTGCAAATCAAAAATGGATGTGTCCTTGAGACTGCACGTCCTCAACAGCGGGAAATATACAGTAATCTAATACTCTTAGTAATCAAAAACACAAACAAATGACATCCTGAGTCTCCTAATTGTGATATGACATTCATCAGCAGAAGAATGATACCCGGAGTCTCCTAATTGTGATTTTTGCGCAATATCGGACAAGACCAGCAATTTCAAATATTCCTGATATTCCCATGGCGGACAAAATATTTGTAAGATTTTGTCTGGTATTTCCGAAATCCAGTGATGAGAGGTCTATCGTTAAGAGGGATTACAGAAGATGAATTAATATTTTTTTTTAAACTACAAGAAAAGCTCAAATGACGAAGTAAGAATTACTCACTTGATTCGGTAATGCTGTTTCATGTGTTCCCGTAACAATGTCATTTTGGGGAATTCTTGTGTGCACTGACGACAAGGGTACGATCGTTTCCCTTCTTGATCCTGCCGATGTTCCCTCATATGTCTGTCCAATTGGCTCTACAAATAAAACAACAATCATTAGTAAACAGTTTTTTGTTTTTTTATTATTTACCATTTTTTTGTGTATAACACAAAAGATTTTGTACCCAAATCTGAGCAAAAGTGTGTGTGTGTGTTGGGGGGGGTTGTGCTAGACTCAAATGTATGCAAAGAAAAACTTTATATGTTACTAAAATTAAGACCATTTGACTTACCCCACCCCCACTAAGAAATATATTTGACTTACATGGCTCACTAACAGTAAAAATGAAATGAATTAGACAAAAAATTTCAGTGGTCAGTAAATGAAACTTTTTTTTTTTTTTATTGCTCTGAGCTTTTCTCCTCAGGTAGGTATCTTTGTTGTTTTTTGTGCTACTTTATTTGATAAAATTTAAATAATCACAATTGTAACAATACACAATTTAAAAATAGTGGGCACTTATTGTATAACTGCAGTACTACAGTACACAAATTTGGAACAGAAAAACATGTGAGACTGCCGAACTGTAAAACCAAATCGAGTACCCGTGTTATACAAGGGGCTACAATTTTATACCTATTTTTCACCTCTAAATCCAGTACTTGTATTATACAAGAATCATGTTATACACAAAGAAATACGGTACTTTGTTTATTCCTGCATATGTATGTTAAGCTTTTATTGTATCTTCCAATATCTAATGTACAAAGTGGTTGACAGGATATTAGAATATTCAAAATAAAGAATAATGTCTAGACAAGATTCTTTATTCTTCATTTCTGATCTGCACTGTTTACTCACTGCCGTAACCTGCTCTAGTAGATCAATCGCTAGAGCAGCTGCTGTACATAGGCAGGCTCCCCGAGGTAAAAAGGATGCGAGTTCAAGTCTTGACTAGTGTTTATTCTTTATGTCCAATCCAGCTGTTTACAAATTGCCGTGGACTGAGAGTCGGAGTCTAGTGTTGGATATGCCGCGGAGGACGTTTCCAGTATAAGAAGGACTGGAATTAAGAAACTCAAAACAGCACAGACTCCGACCGAGGAAACAGCCGAGAGGTTCGAAGCTATGAAGTAAGCTGTGGTGGAGTTGAGATCAGAGTACTGGGAAAAATAGAAGGAATAAGAGGACTAGAATTCGGACAAGCTCCACCCGGAAACAAGGAAGGTCCCAGGAGGAACGAACCTGAACACACATAAGAAAAACATAGCAAATTCAGTATCAAAAGAGAATAAAAAGGTAGATGTGAACCAGAAACACAATATTGGAACTCTGTCACACAACTTGAACCCGAAAAATAATGCTTGTTCGTTCCTTTTGAGTTGTGTTAATTATTATAAGGAAAGTTAAAATATCACCTCCCACTCAATAAGTGAAGTGTTTTGTCTTAGTTGTCCCTTGTGAAATCGAAAGGTCACTATATTGTGAAATGAAAAGCAACACCCTTTGACGTGTGTTGGCCCATGATTCTCGTTTCCTGTTTCTTTTCGCTTTCATTAAAGTCTCCGATTTAAAGCTATTCCTTCCTTGTTGTTTCGTCATTTATTCTCCCTTTGCCACGAATCCAGAAATAATTACACGTATGGGCCTCCATTATTGCTAGCCATGCCCTGAGGGGTAAACAAGATCCAAGCATGCTGATTGCTCCCTTCCACTTAGAGTCTAGTAGTAGTAGCCTAAGGGAGTTAGTGGCAGTGAGCCTTTGGAGTGCTGGTGGTGGTGGTGAGTGGTGCGGGATAACAATACAAGTGGTAGTAGGTGACATCACAATAGTAGCAAGAGTACCCAACAGTAAAAAATGCCTTACATTTACTAAAATGCCTTACATTTACTAAAATGCCTTACATTTACTAAAAGCAAAGAAAATTTACCTGCAAACTGAACTCATCACCACATTCATTGCACATGAGATTCTCTTCTTTAACATGCAGTATGATGTGCGCTTTGAGGCTGGCGGTACGGGTAAATGTTTTGCCACACTCGGGACACGTTGGCTGCCGATTGTCATTCTGGGGATGCGTTGCCATGTGGAGCGTAAGGTTAGCCTCCACGTTGAAAGAATCATTGCACTGTGTACAACGGAATGGTTTGTCATCATCGTGCGTCTTGATGTGACGTTGCAGCTGATTCCATTTCTGGAAGACTTTATCACAGGTCTCACAGCGATAAGGACCCTAAAAGAACAAGCAAAATCATACAGATAGATCATCATCTTTTCAAACATTTTGGACTTTATATCTTTAATTAAAGATTCAATAATAGGGAAGCCATAATTCATGCTTTTACTGAATTTGTGATCACTAAACCTAAAGAATTTTATAGAGATGGCATGTTATCATTGAAGGATCGTTTGGAAAAGGTTATTGCTTTAAATGGGTCAGATTTTGATTAAGTATTCACCGTTTTTTGTCGGTTATATCATCCTTTATCTTACTATTCAATAAAACAGTTCATATGTAACAACCTAATAAATTTCAAGTTGTGTATTAAAAAACTACAGATGAAATGTCATTTTATACACAAAATCTTAAATAGCTTAAGTTCTAGAAAATTATATTTTTATGAGAAAATTATAACTGAATTACTCTAAGGTACACAGCTTCTAAAATTAGAGGTATTTTGCAAAGAAGTTTGAATTAAGGTTTATTCCAACACAAGTTAAAAGAAAGTCCCTGTAAAATTCAAGAATCAACGAGAAGCAAAAGGAATGTAATTTTAAAAAACCTTCATACAGAGATTTGTGATGATTAATTAAAGAATTTAGGTTTAGGGTTATTCATTGATTGTTACTGGTAATAAATGATATCTTTATTTTGTTTCTAGGTGCTTCCCATTGCTTCTTGTAACAAGCAAATATAATTTTAAAAAGCTTTTATACAGAGGTTTGTGGTGAT
>VCCN01007234.1:3228652-3248916 GCA_006491835.1 Architeuthis dux
GTTATCTAGGCTTCTTTGATATTTTAATAACAGTGACACTACAAGCTGCCCAAGGGAGCGCGTGCATATAACTCACTGGCAACAATTATGGTTAAAAGTTGATAAAAATGAAAAATCTGTAATAGAAATTTTCAAATTAGGAAACTTTTTGTGCTGGGCTCATGGAAATTCATGGGTGTTGACAACTAAGATTATCCATTATTTCATACCTCTGCTCTTCTCATTCTCTCCCTTATCCCTTCCAATCTTTGTTGCCCATTCACATTTTTATGTAAATATTATACAAACATGGATTAGTTTCATATGTGAAAAAGGAATGAACAAATATTTTCCACTGTACCCTCTCTTTTATCTTTCTTTTGCTCTATCTCTTGCCCATAAAGAATTTTAATGTACCACAATTTTACCCCTTTCTATCTTTCGCTCATTGTCTCTTAATATCCAACCAGCAAGACTGTCTTTCTTTCGTCTCCATATCCCGTTTTTATATATATATATATATATATAGATACACGCACTGTATAATTTTGTATATAGACCTCCAGATAAGATGAGACCCCAATTTCAGTCTGAATTTCATTGTTTTAGTTCACTGCTTTTGTGTCTGGTCTATAGGATGACCACTCTTTTGCGGGTGTCTTTTGGATGCTTCAAGTGACGTCTTATCCGTTGATAAAGGTAGATATTTTTTTTTATTCTTTTCACTTTTTCATTTTTCTCGAGATTTCTTACCTCCCACCTTTTTGCTCCCCTCCCTTATTTTTCCCCATTCCTTCCTGCTTAATATTATTACGTAGGTTTCTCGGTCAGAAAGCGTAACTGATTCCAGCTCCAGAGATCTGGCAGATACTACACTCTGATCCTAGATAGAAATGTGTAACGGTCACACATATGAACAAGCAGAGTAATATATAGGTTTTTTTAAAATTTGTCGAACAAAATTACAAATATTTTTTTTCTGAAAAGTTGTTATCTTAATACATTCACTGCCACACAAGTGCGTCTTGCCTCCGATGCACATGTGCATCCATTCCACAGTTTTATTTAAGGCGATATAAATAGCCATAGCAATGCACTAGACTCAATTTCTGTACTGAGCAGAGGATGTGCTTATTTTGTTGTGCAATCCAACATAGCAGTGACATTTCATACATATTTACAAACTCTGTGAAAACTGGCTTCTAACTGCACGGCCCTGTTTATATCTACACATAACAGTTATTGGGGGGGGGGGTCACTGGTATGATAATGAATTAGTGTCAATATCCATTCACTAGTACACAGAGCCCAATCCTCATTGGGTGACCTACTATTATGGCTTTGTGACAAAATAGTGGTTATGATTATTTACTAAGCTAAATTTAGTCAATTACCATTAACCACTTAACTCCGCTATGATGTTCCCTTTGAGTCAACTTGCCAGTCCCAAGCCCAGGTAAATGAGGAAGGCTAGACATGGGGCTAGCAACTCCACTCATTAAATCCTACTTGCTACTGAAAGCGCAGCAGCATCATCCCAGACAGATTTCTATTCAGAAGAGCGTGTGATGCATCATGACCTCTTCTAAATAGAATTCTCCCCGGCCAGGCTGGTGAAAGTCTACGAGCCAGTTCACCAAACAACCTTCTAACAACAAGGGCACAAACCAGGATGAAGGCATGGAATATCAAAACCCTTTGTGAGTGCAGAAATTCAACTCAAGTGGCTGACTGGAATCCACAGGCGACGAGAGAAGTCAGGAGATCAAAGCAGACCAGGAGAATATCAGTCAAGATGAGACAAAGGTTGCTGGACTGACATGGCACAGAACCGAGTGGCGTGGTTGCATCCCTATGCTCCACAAAGAGTTCACATGAATAAACCAACATCAACCACCAGGGCTCCAGACTAACTTTTTACACTACAGTCCCGAAAAACAATTTTAACCGCCCCGAAGGAAATATAAACGGTCCCCAAATCAAAATATTTGTTCTTTACTTTGTTATTATCATCTATAGTTGTTAGTAGCATAATAAAAACCCCATTAAAACGTTGAGGAAATAAATAATTGTCAAACTCCAGTCAAAACCTGGAGTTGAGTTTGTTTTTCTACTGTAACAAAAACAAGAACAATCCTAAGAAAAAAAGGAAAAAAATCTTGTTTAAAAATCACTTCCATCCCGGAAAAGATATTTGTTCGTCCCAAACACATTTTTACCATCCCCGGGATGACGTTAGTTTCGAGCACTGTCAACCACTATTTTGGAGTTGAAATCTCATAAAACTACATTCATAATTCTAAGAAGTTATGGTATTAGCCACATCATTTATCTCTGAACAAATATCATTCAATGAACTTTTGATGTGCAATTTAAACATGGCCCCCATAAAGTTGAGGAGGGATGAGAGCAAATGGATTAGTACACATCATTCAATTCTTCTAAGAAAAACACAAGCAAAAACTTGTCAAATACTTCAAGCTATGAAACATTGTACATCATCTTATTGAGAAATACAAAACAGTTAAAATACAATTATACCCATTACACATTTTATTGCTTTTATCACTAAGTTATTTAAACGGAAGAAAATGTCACAAAATGTTTTTATTTTAGAATGTTTAACAACATAGGGCGGGGCTGGCAAGGGTTCCATGCACCCTAGGCGAGACTTAAAATTTGCACCACCGGTTGTATTTTAATGACCATTTTTTCTGAGTTAGGAGTGTGTCCCTTAGGTGATTGTTTAGATTTGCCTAAGGAACGGGCTGGTCCAGACATTGGGACTAATTCAAGTCAATAAACAAATCTTAATTAAAACAATGCTGTCTCTAATCAAGGTAAATTCTCAAGCTAGTGACAATGAAGAAGTGTTTATTTATCAAATAGGGCGTGTGTGTATATATATGTGTGTGTATTTTGTTTTATTTAAAGAAACACAATATGTTGAATGTACATAGTGCTCAATATTTTAGTGAATAAATTAATAAAACAGAGCATATAAAATAATCCAAATCCCATAACATATATATTATATATAAAGTCTGTAGAAATTTTTTTGTTTTCCTGTATATGTTTAAAAACGCCAATAGTGAATGATAAATCCTGTGATGTACAATCCCCATTCCCAAAAATGTCTGCGACCTGCGTGCCGCACACCAGCCCACATCAATGCATTGTCTATATATATATATATATAAATAAATAAAAGAAAAACTTTTTTGTTTTGTCCATTTCAAATTTGTTATTATTCTGTAATGTTATAACATAATTAACTGCTATAGATCACACTTTATATAGGGGGTCATCAGCTGTCTTTCCATGGACCTGTTTCAGGGACACAAACACACATATATATACTTGTATGTGCTTCCTTATTCAGTTAGTTGCGAAAGTTCTTTAGTTCAAGCTGTAAAGACAACCTATCCACACTCATACCCTCTCTTAGTCATAAAACAAGGTCACACTTTCAAATATCAAATACATCACCATCAAGGTACCCACCACAAATTTCATCAAGATGTATTAACACTTGGAACTGTCTGCACACTAACACAGTAAATGCCACAACAGTTAATGAATTGAAAGATTATTTGGGCAATGACCTCTCCATGCCATCTAAATACACCTTTTACTAACACTACCATCACATAACACACAGGCACAGCAGGTTGAGAATAAATGCCCACAAAGACATCAGATGGGTCTAACATTAGCTTTATGCTAGAAACAACCAAGGAATAGAAAAAAAGAACTCCAAACTGGTTGTTATGATGAAACTTTCTTTTACAACTTAAGGGACAAAAACATCAGTTCTAGGGGACCCGCACCTCCCCATTGCACCTAAAAAGGGGTAGCGTCACACCCTGATGCCTGAAGTGCAGAGGGTACTAGACAATTCATGTCTCTACCAATGTACGCTCACTAAACTTGACCATGTGTTACATTCAGCCCTCCATGGTGTGGCAGATATCAAACTTTTACTATGTATATTGTTTTCTTTTTAAGTGATCACATTTGGTGAAAGCTTATGAATTGGAAAGTGAACTTATAAATCACATTTTAAAATAACTGTGTGCGACTTATTATGCAGGCTGCAAACAAATAAAAAAAAGTTTGTAAATATTTATATTTAAAAAATAAATAAATTCTGTTAAAATCTGGGATGTCAATTATATCACAAAAATTACCAACTGAAGATACATTTTACAGATGTAATAATGGTTGGCATTTTGGGTGTGACTATTTTAGAAATTTTTATACTTGTGTGGTGGTAAGCTAGTTTCATTTTGTTAGGTTGTTTTTAAACATTTTAATAGAAATATCTATTTTTATCTGAAAGGGATCTTGATTTTATAAATCTGTCTCTAATACCAGGGTAGGGGACATTTGTGACTGTGACCTCTGTTTGTTGTTCTTAATGTTATAAAAGTCTTATAAAAGTACATTATTGAACCTATAATTAATCAATAATAGAAAGAAAAGGTGTTCAGGGATTTCTTTCCAAACAGATCTTATGATGCCTGACAAGCAAAACATTTAACAATTTCTCATGACGTGTAAATCGTTTCTAAAAAGGAATTGGATTCCAATTTAAAGAAATAAAAAATCCACCCCGTTAAATAAAAAAACACGTTATTAACAATCTGAACTTTATTTCTAACTATCGATATATTTTTTTAACATTTTTGTACGATAAATATTAATTACAACAGCAAAAAATACAAATGAAACTGAAAAGAAACAAAGAAAATTGGGATCTTGTTTCTTTTGTAAACATCATTTCAATGTAAAGATGAAGTCCCTTCAAGACAAAACAAATGACTGGCTTTCCTCAGGGAGCAAAAGTGAATTTTAAGTATGTATAAATCTTAATAGTTAATAGAAACAAAATAATCATGAATAAAGGGAGTATTATTATTTTCTTTGTTTATTTACTTTACCCAGGTATGTTTTTAAAATACAGATATAGAAAATTAAAATGGTTTTTAAAAAACCTTGTTCATTTTTCAAGTACATAAAAGCAATTTACCAGCTAAATCATAACTACACTACTTTTTTAGGTTTACCAAAAATCATCATAAATAAATGAAGGAAGGGAGTATTATTTTTTTTTAACTATGTATGGAAATACCCAGGTGTATGTTGTTTTTTTCCAAGTACAGATATAGAAAATTAAAATGTTTTTTAAAAAATCTTCACTTTTTAAAGTACAGAAAGAGTTAACAGCTAAATCATAACTAACTATATACTGTCCATTTTTTATGATTTACGAAATATGAATCTTCAGAAATAAATGAAGGAAGTATTATTACTTTTTAATCTATTTATTTACAATACCCACTGGGGATTACCCAGGTATGTTTTTAAAAGTAGAAAATTAAATTTTTTTTTTTCCAATTCTTTTCACTTTCAAAGTCTATAAAGAGTTACAAGCTAGATCAGAACTATAGTCCACTTTCTTTCTTCATTTTAAAAAAAAATATATACAAATCATCTTCCTCAAACAAGGAAGATTTTGTTTGTATCCCAAGAGTCAGAGTAGTGTACATGAAATTCCCAATAAGAAAAAATGAGGGAAATGTTCTTTTCCAAGAATAAGAGAGATGTCTTTTCAAAGCAGTGTAGATTATGGAGGAAAATAGTAAAACACTTTTTGAAAGGACAGAGGTTGACAGAGAAGACGTTAAAGGAAAAGCATTAATCCAAGATTTAGACTACATATATATGTATATACATATATATGTATATAGGCGGTCTAAAAGGAGGAGCGATGCATCCACGTCCATCGTCTTCGACGCCTGTTTTCTTCCAAATGTGAAACGTCGGTGGCCAGTTGACTTAAAACGTATCATTGCGCCCATTGCAACAACATGGCGGAACTACACCAGAGAAAATTAGCACCCCTTTATTTCGACATCGGACGCGCCATACGCGAGTCGAAGACGTTAAACGTCTTCACTCGTTATTAATGTCACTCACCTGATACATTTTCGACTTGAATATGGGTCGCTGATGGAGTCTCGATGGACATATTTTTTCTTGAAAATAACCACAAAAATGGTGGTTGGTGGTGATGGGGACTTGGAAAACGCCACCACAGCGAGGCTCGTCTCGGCCAAGGCCGAGACCCGGATGATAATACCAGCTGCTGCTGATGCTGCGACGGCGGCTACGTTCACTACTGCTATGGGTGCTCTATTGAGTTAATGAGGGAGGGGGAATAAACAGTTATTCAGTTAGTGACGGAGGGGGAACGAACCGTGCGAGAGAGAGGAGAGGGATTTCCTATTTCTTTGGAATGAAGTTCTCAAGTGTGTTTTTTTTGTGGAACTTTCGCAAAAACAGGGGCGGATCCAGGATTTTGAGCATGGGAGATGGGCCCGAATTTTACTCCCTCTGTCTAATTATACAATGTATATAATAAATTTGTGTTTTTAGGATTAATTTCTGATTACTTATGACTTTTTTGTGCTTTTTTACTACTGTTTTATTTATAAAATTTCTTTATCTAGATATTCAGCAAATTTTTTTTAATTGTGCTTTGCCCGAGCAGTGTGTGTGTGTGGGGGGGGGGGCAAAACCTGCACCGGAAAAAACATATTTTATATTAACATAATTACTAAAAGGTTTCAAAACATTCCTTCATCTAGTCTGATATCTGCTTCTCAGGTATATTTTTCCAAACTTCTGTTCATCAAAATTTCTAAAAATATCACTGATTAATTATTTACTCTTGAATTTCAAACCAAACTATAAATTATTTATTATTGCAACATTTGTTCGAACAATCAGTCAGGATGATAAGAAGATTCGATTGTTCGAACAAAAGTTAATGATTCTTATCAAAGTTATAGACAATATAAATTATCCGCTTTTCTTTTTTTCTGATAAAATAATTGATACTAAAAGAATAACACATCATAATTTATAATGATAGTTAAGGAGATTCCTCTTTCATTGGTGTACTACAAACAAATTCTTGGAAAAGAAGTGATAATGTGATTTGCAAATAGGACAGAATAACTTGAATCCTAAATGAAATAGCAGTCATGCTCAATTTATATCAATTTTCATGGAAGTGCGGGTGGCCTAACAGTTAGCAGTCTAGAAGACAAACAACTCTGATTCCAAACCAGAGAATTGGATTTCCTTAAGGCGGCAATGCGTTATGGATCGTGAAGAGCACAGTGTGATACACAGAGTGCCCTGGTCATACACTGCGTCACTGTTTGTCTCCAGCTGTCCTAACTATGTCTTGCCACTTGACCCAGGCAGGCAGAGACAAGATTGTGAGGCTGACGACATGCACAACTCTCCAACACTTTAATTCAAGTCAAGTGCAAGTCATGACTTCAGACCTTGCAGTTCACCACAGCTGTACCACCCAGAATTAAAGCCATGGTCAACTTCAACCACGAACATGATGATCATATCAATTTTTCTACAAGTATCTATTATATTAGTCATTGATACTTACCACATCTAGCTCAGTCTGGCACAGGGTTAAATAGAACCCACCCAGAACAGGCATGTTCTTTGAATGTTCATGTAACGTTTGCACACAACTGTTCACAAATGGCACCCAAACAGTAAACAAACATTGAAGTGAGGACAAATACTGTTTGTTTGCAAACGTTCCACAAACAGTTGCAAGCAGCCAAATGTCATACAAATAGTAGCAGACAGTTGGTGAAAGGTTGCTTAAGGCTTGTGTCCAAATGTTTATTGGGTGTTTGTACATAAACAGGGCATGTACAGTTTAGCAAACCTCTCAAATCACAATAAGACAAATAATTTTTTTTTTTCTTAAAATCTTTTATTTACAACAAATAATACATCCAGTATTTGCATATACAATGACATAGTGGTAAACATCCACATACAGAATTTGAAAAGCTCGCCCTGCTGACAGGCAAAATCCCTCTCTTCCACTTTTTTCGACTTAGGATGACACAGTGGTTATCTATTGTGTCTGCCTATGGGATGATATTTGACCGGGCCCCTATCCATTCCAAGTTGGCTGCAACCAAAGAAAAGTCTATGAGATGAACTTTCCTCAAAAAAAATCAATAAAAAATCATTCCTTTATTTTGAGTAATTTTTTTTTCTCTTGTGCACACATCATTCTCTATCAAAATAGTCTTCATCTTTTTTCACGAGATGTTACCAATTCTCCACACTTTGGAAAACTAACATGTTTGGCATAAACTAAAAAGATGATTCTCTCTTCAAAAAAGAAATTTCACTGGACACTTTTCTGAACATTTAAATTACTGAGAGATAGACAGTTGACAAAAATAACATTTCATTCTTCCTCACTAATTTGTTGTTTGTAAATAATATATATATATATATATTGTTATTGTCAAATGCAATATCTTGGTTCTGTCTTATTCAATTTTGTTTTTCTTGCTTCATTTCTGAAAAGAGAACATTTTGATTCTTCGCCTTATGGTTTAAACAAATTCACATCATGTTGTAATAAACTAAGAATTCTGCTTGTAAAAATAGAATTTATTAATATTTCTAACTCATAACTTATACACTAGAATATCTACAATTACTTATAACCCTAGTCTGTTTATAAAAACTGTGTTTAATGAATCAATTAGAAATTAAAATAACAAACTATGTACATGAGGCACAGGCTTATGCTCATTTGATAAACATCTCAGTACTAACTTTAAATTAAGGCTTGATATCTTAACTTTGATGACTACGCTTTTCTAATGTAATGTACTCAGTTTAGAATACATATTTTTTTCTTATTAGGGTTATTATGTATTCAGATAAAATTAAATTACATTTAACAGGCTAGAAACCCAATACTATGTTTATCTGTTTTTCTTCTCCTCACAATATTTTGGGTTGCTTTTTTTTCCCCACAAAACTTAAGCATGCATGCTAGTTTCTGGACGGGAATTGCATTCCGTGACTTTGTTAAAAGCTTTTACACTCAGCTGGGGTCGGCCATTTTGGTGATTTTGGCTGAATTGGCACACAAACTTCTCACCAAGTAGCTCACAATCAATAGACTTCCCACACGTTCATATTGTGCATGTGATGAGCAGTGTCAAGCTACTTTCTGGCTAGTTGTCTTCACATTGCAGCTGCACCTCTTATGTTTATAATTGTTTTATTATTTCTGTTTCAGACAATTGAAACTTGAGAGTCAGCAATTGTTGAGAAAATGGATAATACTGCCCATCCTGCAGTCATCTGCAACTTCAGTATCAAGGGCTTATCACCTAAGGAGATCCACATGGACATGGTGGTGACACTAAAGAAGGATGCTCCTTCCTACAGCATGGTTAAAAAGTGGGCAGTTGAATTTAAACGAAGCAGGGAAAACTTGGAAGATGACCCTTGTCCAGAAAGGCTTGTCACTATCACTACACAGGAAACCATTGACAAAATCCATGACATGGTCTTGGCAGATCGACAAATAACAGAGTGATACATTGCTACAGAGCTAGGTATCTCCCATGAACGTGTCCATGCAGTTATCCGCAATGAACTCCAAATGACCAAAGTTTCAGCTCCTTGGATCTGATCAAAAGAGGATTCATTACATGTCAAAGGAAAATCTTGCAATTTTCTATGCTGATCCAGAGAGATTTCTTCAGTGATTTGTGACCATGGATGAAGCTTGGGCACACAGTCGAAAAAGTGGATACATCGAGGATCTCTGGCTCCGAAGAAGGCCAAGTTGGTGATGTCTGTAGGGAAAGTGATGGCCTCCATATTTGGGGATGCAAATGGGGTGCTGTTGGTGAATTACCTGTAAAATGGTCAAACTGTCACCTACTACGCTGATCTCATGAGGTAGCTACAAGAGAAAATTAAGATAAATCAGCATGTGAGGCTGACAACAGGGGTGCTCTTTCATCAAGACAATGCTCCGGCTCTCAAGTCCGCTGTGGCCATTGCTGCTAGCAATGAATGTGGATTCCAACCTGTCAATTCATCTGATTTGGTCTCCTCAAATGAAAAAGGAGTTCAGCGGTTGCCACTTTGCACTGATAATGACATCATTGATGCTGTAAACCACTTCTTGGAGGCCCAAGATGCTAACTTCTACAAAGATGGGATATCTATGTTCCGGTCCTAACTTTGCAAGATGTTCTGTTAATCAGCAGCAGAGCATAGGATGAGACAATCCTGTTGCTGCTTACATCACCTGGTATTCCCAGATGGTCACCCATCTGGGTAATGACCAGGATTGACGTTGCTTAACTTTGGTGATCTTATGAGAACCAGTGTATCCAACACGATTAGGCCCCTTGTATATGATAAACACTTATAAGTTTGATATTGACAGAATGATCTTGTATTCAAATATTTGGCTTTTTGTGTGTGCATAATATGTATATATGCCTCTGAGTGAGCATGTTTATGTGTATGCTTGTATCTGTAAGTGGGTGCCCATGCACAAAGTGTATTTATGTATGCATGTGTATGCAAGAGTGAGAGAGATAGAGAGTAATTTTTTGAATAGGAGAATTATCATTGTGTGTGCATAAAGAAGGCCTCCACTTCTGTCTCGATAGACTATGAAACGATACTGGAGTGACCTCTCAAAGGTTCAAACCTGATTGAAACATATGCAGATCCTGGGATGTCCAGTCAACAGTAACCCCTACTCAGCCTCAGTGATGTAATCCAAAGGAAAGTGGAGTGCAATATGTTTGACCTCAGCTTGGCTGCAGGATCTGTGAGAAGGAAGTCAAAGTTGGCATCCAACCATCTTAAAGGGACTCCACTCCCTGGTTTGGGAATCAGAGTAATCTGTCTCCTAGACTGGTTGCCAACCATGGCTAGAGAGGCCGGTCTGCCCTGCTATTTACCCGTAGCTGTGGGTATAAGAGATGTATTCATGCCTTTCCCAAGGGCATTAGTGGAAAGTGAATGTAAACAGCCTCGACAAGAGTTTGAACTCGGTTTGACACTTCCATTCTCTGTGCTGTGTGCATAAAAGTGTATGTATAATCTTGATTTCTTTTCCATAAACTCACACATGCTTTGCTTGGTGGCTGAGGTAGTTGTATATTTTCCGCCAGTGCCAGAGGTCAGTGTTTAAGCTGAGGTAAAAATCAAAATTTTGAATGCTGATTTTCTAAGCAAGAAGGCCCTCATCACATAAAAAATTGATACAACGCAATCTTTTCTCACTCCATAATGGCTTTTAGTCAGACCAAGTTTCACTTAGTAAATGTTTGTGTATTATAATATATTCAGCAACATGGCTTGACTAAAGAGGGTCATGGCTGGCACAATCAAAGGATGCATCTCTCATATTCAGTAACATGATGTGATTAAAGGAGGACATGTTATGAATCACATGACCAGTGTACTTGCACATCAGGCCTGATTGGATTTGGCCAAGGAATGCATATATAAATGCGAACAATAAACCATTTCCCCACAGCCGGGCCAAAATGCAAAATGGAAGAATTAAAGTCATAGAGTCAAACAGAAGAAATGCAAGGCAGAAGTAGAAGATTTTTCACAAGCAATTTTTGTTTTGTGAAGCTGTTGAAAAGGTATACATACAACAGTGGCGTCCAAAGATTTAAGACACAAAAGTTATTTCCGTTGAACACACAGACATAGGCGGAAAAACTCCCTTATTTAAAGTCTTAAATAAAAGGAAATTTATTTGCGATGAGCTATATGAAGTTTCTTTTTACTTTGTATGCACTTGTAACACCAATTTCATATTCTTACTGTAGGTTCTGATGTTATACTTTTATTGATGCATTTTGGAAGGCATGCATCCAATCGTACTCTTTTTGTTGTTTTCTAACCTTGTCTTGCGCGATCAAAAACAATTTTTAAGTAAGGGATTATTTTCGCCTATGTCTGTGTACTCAAGGGAAATAAGTTTTTTGTCTTAAGTCTTTGGACCCTACTGTTGTATGTGTACCGTTGAAAATTACGGATAATGGAATCTGTTTGAATCAACATTATAAAATATGTAAAAGTATAAACCACTCTTTAAAAGTGTAAATAATATGATTCCTTTTTTCTGTATTAGTAAAAAAGATGCAATGTTGAATTTCCATGGATACTTCTCGTAATACCAAAAAATACCAAAATAGGTAGTAAAAACAAGAGAAAGCTGAGTTGATAATGACACAGAAGATGGAATTAGTAACACCAATTTCATATTCTTACTGTAGGTTCTGATGTTATACTTTTATTGATGCATTTTGGAAGGCATGCATCCAATCGTACCTGTACGTGTCTCATCTCTAGTCACCTGGACCGTAATATTATCTTGTTACTGCATACTATGATAGTAAACAGGAAAGAGAGAGGAACTGTGATGGTGATCCACTTTTCACATCATTACCAAAGGGCTTCTCTATCTATAGTTAATCATGACTGACCCAATCCATGGTTATGTACAAGAGAAAAAAATGAAAGTATAAAGAAAAATTGCAAAATAATTCTGTCCATATATATTTACAAGCTTATCTCAGTTTGGCACAAGGCCACAATAGTGGAGCACGCAGTGAGGACTGAACTCACTCACTACACTAATGAATTGCTCGGCAAGTAGGAGGCGCCGTAAATATAATAGAAGACCTAAAGGGAAGTAATCTAATTATAACAAATCTAGAGTTATTTCCCTTACACTGTGAAATTTTGCAGTCACTGCTTGTGTAATTTTTATTGCTTTATTTATATATTTATTAGAAAATAAAACTGTCACCAAACTGACAACATAGGTTTCTTCAGTTTTCAAGTTGGTCCGGCTGGCTGGCTGGCTCTGTATGTATGTATCACGCGTACAGGCCGCACCAATGAAGCTAGAAGGCTGAAAATTTAAACATTTACTTCTTATGTCTACAAAAAACTTCTTTTTTTTAACCCCCCCCCAACTATTTTAATTCAGTATTTTAGTGATCACTACCCAACAAAACGCCAAAGAATTAACTTATACATTGATCACCCCTTTTATTAAATCTTTTAACTGATCACCCCCAACACAGCATGCTACTAAAAGATATTGGTCACATGATGGTTTCTATTGAGTGACTATCCAGACCTGTTTATTAAAAACCATCAACCAAAACTGTCACCAAGGCTATCAACATATCTTTCTTCAGTTTTTGAACTGGTCTGGCTGGCTGTCTGGCTGTCTGTATCACACATACAGGCTGCGCCAATGGAGCTAGAGGGCTGAACATTTAAACATTTACTCCTTATTATATCTAGAAAAAACTTCTTTTTTTAAAAAAGATTCCACCCCATAATAAGTTTTTAGTGGTGGGTTCAATTTACAATGTAAGTTTATGCTAAGTTGGTCCCTTCGTTTGTGTCTAGCAGTGTTCACGATTGTTTTTTGAAAATTCAGACTTTTTAATCATCACCTGCTGAACAAAAGGCGAGAGAAGTAACTTATTCATTGATCACCCCTTTTTCCAATTTTTTAATTGATCACCCCCCAACACAGCATGCTGCCAAAACATTGGTTGCTTGAGTGACTAACCAGACCTGTTTATTTAGTTTTGATAGTCTCTATTTGAATCCAAACTTTGAAGTATTTTAAGCTAAGCATAAAATGATGCATAAATTAGACATTTCTTTTCTTAGATTATTTTTCCCTAAAAAATCTTATTAATCCCTTGGTTCACTAGAACACAAGCCCATATGCAGAATGGATTTTCTTTTTCTTTTAATTATTGATTATATAAAGTAAATAGCAAACAATAAACTCTGAAAATGAAAAATATTTTTAATTTCAGTGTTCTAGACGTTATAAAATATTAAAATTCTAAAACTTCAAATTTAAAAAAATTAACATTTTTATGAACATAGTTCCAACTTGTCTAGTGGTGTATGCCTTCTGATGTACATGCTATGGATGTTTAGGCCATTTTCAACATCTCGATTGTTCTCTAGTAAATTGTTTTTTTTCTATTTTTTGCTAGATACCCTACCTTTTTTTCAGTCAGGTTGGGGATTCTTTCATTCAAGTGCTTCCATGTGACCCAGTATTACCTGTCTTGCAGAAAAGAGATGTGCACTGCTAAGTAACTCCCCACACTCACTTGCCCTAGAAATGCCATGAAGGAGAGATTGATTTGCTACCGAATGAGGGCAAATATGATACAAGGTCAGGTTTATTGTTGGGTCCCACAGGCGTACGCAGGTGTACATACAACAGAAATATCACAAAGGCATCAGGACAACGCCCAACCCTCCCTTTTCAGTGCAAAAGGGGAGGTGCTGCCCCAGGATTGAAATCTCAAGTAGTAGTCATACCTCATTTATGCTGCATCTCGCCTGAAGATGAGAACAGGACTGAGGATCAGATACTCCACTCTGATCCCACACACCTTACACAATTTAGCATAAATTTGCATTGCAAATTGAACCCCCACTAAAAACCTATTTTTTTTCGGGGCTGAAAAAACAAAAAACACATTTTTTTCTAGACATAAAAAGAAATACATGTTTAAATTTTCATCCCTCTAACTACATTGGTGCGGCATGTACGCATGATACATACATAGCCAGTCAGTCAGACCAACTTAAAAACTGAAGAAACCAATGTTGACAGTTTTGGTGACAGTTTTGGTTGACGGTTTCTAATAGATAGAAAGATAGATAAATAGATATTGTTTGATCCGCTTTGATACATCTTTCCATGATACTTTGTCTTGCTTCCATCTTCATCTTTGATTACCTCTCTTTGACTGATGTCTGTCTGTAAACTTTCTTCTCTTTGGGCTCTTTTTAATCTGTTCCTTTCTTCCAAGCGTCTGTCATAAAACCATTCTTCCAGGCGTCTGTCATAAAACCAATCTCCCAAGTGTCTGTCATAAAACCATTCTTCCAAGCGTCTGTCATAAAATCATTCTCCCAAGCGTCTGTCATTAAACCATTCTTTTCTACAAGTTTTCCATTTTCTCTGATCTTTTTAGTCTTACAAAGTTCTCTATGACTTTACACTAATTCTTTTTTGCATCAAACGAAGTAACTACTTATTGGTAGTTATAAATTTACTTAGGCTAATTCTACCAGTTATTCAGATTAGTATTCTCTTCTTTATTGTTTTTGTCACTAAGTTTTGTCCAATACATTCTTCAAACTTCCTAGAGTTATCTGGAATTCGGCGATGAGTCATTGTCATTACTAACCAAAATTATTTGGCTAGTTAAAACTAAGACAAGAGTTATCTGTCCATAGTTTTGGTTACAAATACTTATGTTAGCTCCATTGTAGTAAGAAAGACACAAATTATCTGCCCATAGTTTTGGTTACAAATACTTATGTTGGCTCCATTGTAGAAAGGAAGACACAAATTATCTGCCCATAGTTTTAGTTACAAATACTTATGTTAGCCCCATTGTAGTAAGGAAGATGCAAATTATCTGCCCATAGTTTTGGTTACATATCTTACATTGGCTCTATTACAATAAGGATTCCATGAATTAAATATTCTTATCCTTGTTGCTTTTATCACTATATTTAGGCTAATGTATTCTTCAAGCTTCCTAGTACTGTCAGAAATTCTGTGATGAGTCATTGTTTTTATATTAGTTTATTCAGACTAGTATCCTCATCCTTGTTGTTTTTATCACTACCCAGTTGATGACGGTGGGTCATCAGTGGAGCAAAGATGACCCTTAGCGCCTTCCTTAACAGGAAAATGCTATCATCAGTGTTTTGCAGGAAATAGGTGCGAGTGGCGTAGTGGTTAACGGAGGTGCGAGTGGCGTAGTGGTTAATGGCATGAACAATGGAATCAGCGAGCTGAGTTAAAAATCCTGTTGAGGCTGTTTACGCTCATTTGAAGGCATGAAACCAACTCTTCTCCCCCCACCTATGGGTAAAATAGCAGGGTAGAATGGGTTCTCTAATGTTGGGAAGGCAACCAGTTTAGGAGAAGGACAACTTATGATTCCAAACCAGGGAGTGGAGCCTCCTTAAAGTGGTTGAATGCCAACTTTGACTTCCTTCTGGCAGCTCCTGCAGCCAAGCAGCCAAATGTAACACACCACGTTTTCCTTGTGACTACATCAGCCAAGCTGAGAAGAGGAATCTGTTGACTGGGCATCCATACATTACGGTGGGGGTGGGGGTGGGGGGTCACTTCAGTGTCATTCCATTGTTTATCAAGACAGAAAGAGGCCTTCTTTTTAACTCAGAAAATATATCATTATTCAATATTTAAATTTTTACCAATTATGCCACCAAGCCTCAAGCTCCTGCTCCCAGTTAGACTCGGTAGTATAATTGGTAAAGCAAACCAGGCTAAATAGTGCCTCCCCTGATGATGATAGGGTATGTGGGTTTGAGTCCCACCCGAGGCTTATTCTTTATTTTCCGATCAACACTATTTGCTGCCGGAGGGTAATTGGTCTGAGCAAAAGTTGTGATAAAAAGCAACTAATAAAATTTAACATGAAGGTAAAAAGTAGTTGAAAATTTAAATAATAATGATTTATAATACTTCATCTAACAAAAGTTTTTATAAAAATGGAGAAATATATCAGAAAATACAGTTAGACTTTTTTAAACTTGTTGGATTGAAGTATCTTCTGCTTTTCAAAGGTTCGCTTTGTGCCATTTCTTTCGTGTGAAAGAAGGCAAATAGCAAAAATAGTGTTCAGACTTTGTTTTGCAGCAGACCGTTATATCTTTTGTTAAAAAATCATCTCATAGATATTCAAATATATGTAATGTTGTCTTGTGTTTAGTGTCTTCGTTAGCTTGTCGTTCTTTCTGTTTTAGCTGTGTGTAATTGAACACGTTTGGTTCGACTGTATTTAGCGTGTTACAAAAGGAAGCTGAGAGACAAAACAGACACATGTTGACAGGGCAATTTGCCTGACCAGAGAGATCTTCCCAGCTCCCACTTCCGGGCTCCCATTTTCGTGACTGGAAATAGGGCTTATAAAACAGGGGCTGTTGGGTAAATTCTCGGTGTGTTTATTCATATTAAAACATACATATATAAACATAGATACATACATATAAACATTACAAAATAAATTCGTGAATTTTTTACACAGCATTAACCAGTAGATTATAAAGTGGATACGTTCTCAGTAAATGAAGATGGTTGACTTTAGCATTTGAAAAGAGAAATGCTAATTAATTTTAATACTAAGAGTAGCTGTTGGGGATAAGATAACATAATGTTACACCAGGGAATGAAAGTGAATATTAGATTAATGAAAGAAATAAAATTATAAGATTTTCTGTAAGATGAGACAATGTCTCCACATCATAGTCTATACTTTCATTGTAACGGCACTCTTTCTAACAACACTATTTAATGACACACGCATTCAATAGCACATTTGTTTTTATATTTTCACAGAGTCTATTGTCAGAGATTAGTTTGCAGCAACAGCACATGAAGAAGATTTCAGTGCATTATTTTAAATCCTAATTAGTAAACCCTTAAAACAATGCCACCTAAAGAAACATAGGCATTGAATGGGTAATAAAAAGTAATTTTTAATCACCGCTACCCATAACACTGTTTTATTGCTGGGTTTAGGTTATTCATGTGTTCTGATATTTATATGTATCTATGTATCCATCTATGTATCCGGACTTTGCCCAGCCCTAACCGTTCATAGTAGAAACTTTAAATTTTACACACGCACACACTCCCCTCAATGAGTAGGGAAAATGTTTTTTTTGTTTTTTGAAAATTCCCCCCCCTAAATAGGTTTTTAGAGCGGTTCAACTTACAATCAGTGATAAAAGAGTTGTTTGAACTATTGATCTCATTCGTTTTATTGTTACTACAATGTTTTTGGCCAATCCATTCCTTGGCCTTCCTTGTATGTACAATCCATATGGAAGAAAGGGGGGATTTTTTTCCCCAGCAGAGTCTATCAATTTATCATTTTATCATTGAAAACGATAAAACAGAAGAGAAAATGGTGGCAACCCATTACGCCAGACGTCACTGTGCGGTTCAGCAGAGACATTTTGGTAATAACAAAAGCAATAAAACAAATGAGATCAATAGTCGGAACAACTCTTGGAATGATAATGATCGCCACCTTCCTTACAGATTGTTACACCTGAAGAAAGACATAGAATGGATCCGACAAAACGTTGTGGTAAGTAAGAGCCATAAAATGATTGAGATCAATAATCCGAACAAGGATAATGACTCATCTCAAGATTATAGAAAGAAGTGTTACTCTTATTTGATAGTAACACTTCTTTCTATAATCTTGAGATGAGTCATTATCCTTGTTCGGATTATTGATCTCAATCATTTTATGGCTCTTACTTACCACAACGTTTTGTCGGATCCATTCTATGGCTTTCCTCAGCTTCAAGTTAACCAATTGAGAAACTAGTGCCTTTATCTACTAAACATGCTCTATGGGCAGGGTTTTCCGCTAGATGTCTACATTATATGGTTAAACAAAAATATAAAGATTCGCTTTAGCAAACCTGACAGG
Organism: Architeuthis dux; assembly: GCA_006491835.1. Taxonomy (NCBI): domain Eukaryota; kingdom Metazoa; phylum Mollusca; class Cephalopoda; order Oegopsida; family Architeuthidae; genus Architeuthis; species Architeuthis dux. Next base: position 3,247,084 of record VCCN01007234.1, read on the forward strand.
TATAAAGAGTTGTCCAGTTTAGCATTATACTTACATTGTAAATTGAATCCTTTTGCTAAAAACTTTAAAAGTTTTGGAATTTTCAAAAACTAATAAGCTAAAAGGATGCTCCAGGGTCTCATTAGTAACAAGAGAAAATTTGGTGGCCATAGCTCTTGCCATTCTTAAGTTATGCAATGACAGACAGATGAATGAAAAAGATATTTGGTAAATTAATCACTGCTACCCACAACACTGGTTTATTGCTGGGTTTAGGTTATTCATGTGTTCTGATATTTATATGTATCTAGGTATCCATCTATGTATCTGGACTCAGCCCAGCCCTAACCGTTCATAGTAGAAACTTGAAATCTTACACACACACTCCCTTCAATGAGTAGGGAAAATGATTTTTTGTTTTTTGAAAATTCCCCCCCCCCCTAAATAGGTTTTTAGAGTGGGGTTCAATATGCAATGTAAGTTTATGCTAAATTGGTCACTAGACCTTTTTTAGTGATCACAACCTGACAAAAGGCAAGAGGAGTAACTTATTCATTGATCACCCCCTTTTCCAACCTTTTTATTTGAAAACCCCCAATACAGCATATATGGGTGGTAGTGATTTGTACTTTCCATTGGAATGCTATTTTTTAATATTTTTGCTTTTCTTTATTGGCATTGAAGGTCCGTTGTTGGATATAGGCTTCCCTTCTCCAAGTAAGTGTACAACGTGTTTTTTTTTTTTTTAAATTTCCCCCATAATAGGTTTTTAGAGGGGGGTTCAATATGCAATATAAGTTTATGCTAAATTGGTCATTACTTGTGCTCACTTGTTTTTTGAAAATTCAGTCCTTTTTTAGTGATCGCAGCCCAAATTTTTAATTGATCACCCCCAACACAGCATATATGGGTGGCAGTGATTCATAGTTTCCCTTGGAATGATAGTTATAGTAAAATTAATTTAAATATTTTAATACTTTAAATATTTATCAGAAATTAATATATCAAGACATATCAAAATATATTATGACTCTTATGTCATCCTACAAGCAAAGTCCATGATACAATTGGTAAAAACATCCAACTACAATGGAGCTAAGTAATTTATTTATCCATATAAGTTCATACACAGATTACTTAAACCACAACAGTAGTGTTTCCTGCAAAGCCATCATCAGATGATGACTCTAGGGTCAAACATGGTTTCTATGACTGAAATATGATTAGCACTAACTCATGGAGCCCCAACAATACCTAACAATATCACCAAGCTTAGTTGGATCTCTATCACAATGTGAGAATTCCAGATCCATGCAAATGTATCTCCTGCCCAATCTTGGATCTAATTCACTATCAATGGCTTGTGAGGGTAATGTAGGGGAAAAGATTGTGTAGTGCCAATCATCCAAGTGGAAGGAGCCTGCTTAGAAAATCTGCATAAAGGAGGGTTTGATTTCAGTTTGTACAGTTAGTTGGTGAGCTTCAGTTTTTTCTTTCATTTTGTTGGAGTACTGTATAAAAGATCCGGTATCTACTGGATACCATAACAACACAACACAAACTTTGAGTTATTCTCATGAATATCATTGGCCGTGGTAATATTATCTTAATTTATTTTTCATTAGATGAAGCATTGTCAACCATTATTAATTTTTGACTAGTATTTCTTTCATCCTAATTTTAGTTGCTTTTCATTGCAACTATTCAGACCGCCAATCTATGACAGATCAGATATAAAGAATTAAGAATAGTTTCCAGGCGGGACTCGAACATGCATCCCTTTTACCTTGGGAAGCTGCCTATGTATGGCACTACTCTACCGACTGAGCTATTAGAGCTCTAATGTCTGGTGGA
>VCCN01007234.1:3260954-3276179 GCA_006491835.1 Architeuthis dux
CAGCGTATACCTACTTCTCAATTTCCAGGTTTTTTTGTATGTACAATGTCGACTAATGGAGGCATTACCATATATCTAGTTCCCAAATCAAAGCCTTACCAAATACTTAGCTCCCAAAACCCATTTCAATCGTTGCTGACATCCAAGAAAGAATTTCACTTAAAAGTAGAGAAAAAAATATGAATAACCGTTAGTTCTTTTGAAATCATTAACTGATTTTTTCAAATGATGTCAGCACCTGCTGAACTTCTACTTTCTTGTTTATTGTGTTGTATTTTAATGCGACAATTCTGAAGAAATATTGATTATAATTGACCTCATCTTCATTTTTTATCTGATCAATATATTGGGATCCGTATATAAGGTTTCATTAGGTATCCAAGACTCTGATTCCTTTCCCATATAAATGTTCAGCAATGACACTCACCCTGTCTTTCCCATCCCATTACACATCCTGCTTTAGGGTGGGGATGTAAGAAGAATTCCAGTGATGTAGGGCAATTTATATGATTGGTAAAAGATGATCCGATTCGATTTTTATACCATGACTCATTTACTGAACTGAGGTAAGAAAGAAAGGCAACGACAGGACACTATCATCGTCTTGTCGAAGAATTAGCACCTATTGACAAAAAAAGAAGTAGAAAAATCTACTCAATCACATAGAAAGGTTTTAATCAATTTTCATAAAATCTAGAAAGACAAACAGGTATGGCGATGGCAGAGGTATGCGCTCTCTGGGTGCTTTCTAGTGGCAAATGAATTCAAAGTTCAATAAAAACTGTACAAATTAATGTAACTGAGTATAAGCTGAAAACAAAAACACATTATATTATAATAAGACCTTGAACAGTCCAGTTTTGGAAAGTGTGAACAAACTTTCGAACAAATTAACTGCATAAATCAAGGTATACCTGTATATGTATTCACTCAAGTCTGTCTGTCTGTTTGTTCACACAATATCTCCAAATGTTCTTAATGAATTTCAATGAAATTCTTTTGGAAGAGTGGACCATGGGCTAAGGAAGAATTGATTCAATTTTGGGGCGGATCCAGGATTTCTTTTTGGATGGATAGATATTTTTTCATATATTAAGACAATAGTCCCAAAATTGAAAAGTTGAAACTTACAGTTACCTGAATTTTATTATTCACTAACCTGAGATAGATAAAGAAAACAAAGAATTTTTGTATTCAACCTAACATATTCAATGAAGTCGATGGGCCGGATGATATGAGGCCAAGGGGCAGATTTCACCCACAGGGCATAATTTCCCAACCCGTTGTCTACTACATTTAGGAAATTGTTCATTTTATTTTATTTTATTTATTTACTAGTGTACCCTTGCAGTAAAAAATTATGACATATCTGAAATTGATATTTTATATATACAATATACAGAAACTGTATATTGACTACTGAAATGTTTTTGTCTAATTCATTTCATTATTAAGTTGGTAATACTTTAATTGATTTGGATGGTTACTGACAAACAACAAATATACAAATATGCATGTCAAATTATTATAGTAGATTTAATCACCACTACCCATAACACTGGTTTAAATACTGTTGCTTAGGTTATTCATGTGTTCTGACATTTATATGTATCTATGTATCTATCTATGTATCCGGACTTTGCCCAGCCCTAAACATTAATAGTAAAAACTTGAAATTTTGCACACGCACTCCTCTTGAGTAGGGAACATTTTTTGAAAATTCTCCCCACCAAAATAGGTTTTTAGTGGGGGGTTCAATTTACAATGTAAGTTTATTCCAAATTGATCCCTTAGTTTGTGCCCAGCAGCATTCTCACTTGTTTTTTGAAAACTTGGACTATTTAGTGATCACTACCCACCACTACTGTTTAATTTACAAAGACCAGGTGGAAGTGATTCATAATTTCCCTTGGAATGCTAGTTTTTATTCTATTTCCTTTTTCTTTTTTTTTCAATTTAATGTATACATTTTTTAATCCTCACCTGAGAGACAAGGGAAGCAAAACAGCATTTCGTCTGAAAAAAAGATTTTCTCTTTTCATTTAAAACTGCATTTAACTTCTATCGTTAAAAGATTTACATTTCTTTAATTATGTAAGCAGTAAATATGTAGGTAGATACAAACAATTGTCTATTAGAAACCGTCAACCAAAACTGTCACCAAAACTGTCAACATAGGTTTCTTCAGTTTTTAAGCTGGTCTGTCTGGATGGCTATGTATGTATGTATCGTGCGTACAGGCTACACCAATGGAGCTAGAGAAAAAAACGTTTTTTTTGTTTTTTGAAAATCCTTCATCTAAATAGGTTTTTAGTTGGGGGTTCAATTTGCAATATAAGTTTATGCTAAATTGGTCTCTTAGTTTGTGTCCAGCAGCATTCATGCTTGTTTTTTGAAAATTCAGACTTTTTTAGTGATCACCACCCAACAAAAGGTGAGAGAAGTAACTTATTCATTGATCACCCCTTTTACCAATTTTTTAATTGATCCTCCCCAACAGGGTATGCTGCCAAAAGACATTGGTCATGTGACGGTTTCTATTGAGTGATTAACCAGACCTGTTTATATAGATATCTACTTAATCTCTGTAAATGATAATAAGATTCCAAGGGAAATTATGAATCACCGCCACCTATATATGGTCCTTTTTACCTTGTAAATTAAACAGTGGTGGTGGTGGTGGTGGTGGCCAGTGATCACTAAATAATCCAAATTTTCAAAAAACAAATGTGAATGCTGCTGGACACAAACTAAGGGATCAATTTAGCATAAACTTACATTGTAAATTGAACCCCCCCCACTAAAAACCTATTTTGAGAGGGAATTTTTTAAAAATATTGAGTGTATACAAAATTTTAAGTTTCTACTATGAACGGTTAGGGCGGGACAAAGTCTGGATACCTAGATAGATACGTAGATACATATAAATGTCTGAACACATGAATAACCCAGCAACAGTAGTTAAACCAGTGTTGTGGGTAGCAGAGATTAACAACTCTTATTTGAGAATATCCTTTTCTCTTTTCAAAATTAACTTTAACATTGGGATAACCAGAAAGAAACTTGATTAGTAATAATCCTTCTAATTTTGAGCTGTGGAAATTGATAAATGATATACTGTTACCTGATGATGGTCAGAGATCTGTTAACTGAAACATCACAAACAAAGACTTTAGAGAGTAACTGTATTATCCAGGTAAATAAACCTAATGCAATGTTACAAATGTCATCAATAGGAGATTACCATCAAGAACTGACAAAAGAAAGCGAAGCAGGATATTTTTTGGCATCAGCTTGGCTGCAGGAGCAGCCAAAAGAAAGTCAAAGTTGGCATCCATCTGTCTTGGAATCAGAGTTGACCATCTAAACTGGTTGCCAACCATGGCTATAGAGTCCAGACTGGAGAAGAGATGGATTCATGCCTTTCACAAGGGCATCTGTGCACGTAAAAAGCCTTGGTCAAAGTTTAAACTTGCTCGCTGATTCATTGTCCACACCGTTAACTGTTATGTCAATGGCATCTCCAACAGTATAAAACTAATTTTCTTGATAAACTAATGCATTGTGGGATTGCTGCTTCTGTTTGCCTGTTCAAAACATTCAAGTCAATTGCCAATACACCATAGATGTATCCAACAATAAACTACTTCGATTGGTGATAACAATCCCAGCTCAAATTCTGTTTCCAAATTAATTTGGTTAATTCTATGATTATCTTTGCATATTAGAGAATTGATTTTCTATTGGTTTCTGCCAGACGACTTTCAAGTGTTCACATGAATTCATCATTTATAAACCTTTGTTTTACGTGATGAAATCGGCTTCATTGGAAAATGCTCATTAAGTATCTTTCTAATCAGAGCTAAATATATATGATTTATGTATGGGTAATACAGTGTACATGATGTACTCACAAGTAGCAGAACAGAATAAAAGAAGTACAACAATTTATAAAAAAAAGTAATGGCAAGCAATTTTATTCAAAATGTATATGACAATATAGTACAGTACTGTAAAAAGACAGGGAAAATACAATTGTATTTTCCTCTACCAGGTGGAGTAATCCCTCTCAATATCATAGGTCCATGCCAACTGCCCCCTCCCACCCCCTTGTTCTGGCTTAGACATAGAGGTTGCATTTTAAAAAAATCTGGTTTGCAATCATAGATCATTCTTGCAAAGAATCAAGGTTTGTGAAGAATCCTCATACTCCTCAACCACCATTCTATTAGTCTAGCCACTAAATCCAACAACAAATGCTAATCTTTTATGTACAGAGATATGACAAAAGTAAATATCTACTTTCAAACAAGGATGCTTATTCACCAATCTAAACAATTTAAGTAGAATTTGTTATATAGAAGAATCTAGTGGACTTACCATAAGCTGATTTTCAGGCATCAAATTTATCAGTTCTTCTATTTTTTCTTGTGAGATATCTGACCAGGCTGTATTTCAAAACAAAACAAATCTTCTTTTGTAAAAGTTTTTCTCAGCATTGTCCTTATTTCATAATCCAAAATGGCCACCATGTTCAATAGGCTTCATGTCAGGAAACTGATTTGGCCGTAAGAAACGCTTAATACCTTTATGGATTTACCATTCTTTGAGTCTATTTTGCTTTAAGGCATGAAACACCATCTTCCATGAAAATGGTGTTGTTTAAGTCCAAAGAACCATCAGTGAATATTGGGAGAAAATATCCTGCAGAATGGATATGTATTTTTAACTGAACTGATATTTCCTACACACCCCAGAAGCTGGTATTTAACTGTCTCTCCATGAGGGCGGAATGTGACACAAGGTTATTTTAATGTGGTGGCCTACGCGTGTACATGTGGGTAAGAACAAAAATTGTCCAGTGCCTACAACCCTCCCTTTATAGTTCAATGGGGAGGTGCTACTCCGACCCTGCCCTTATAGTACAATGAAGAGTTACTTCCCCAGTGTCGGAATCCTCATGAATAGGCTTGCTTTGTTTATGCTGCATCCTGCCCAAAGACAAGAACATGACAAAGGAACAGATACTACACTAGCATCCCAGCCCGAACACCTGGTAGCTACCCTCCAGAAGCTTTGAACAACCAGTTCCCCAAATTGCTCATGACACCATAACTGAAAATCAGCCATTTTCTATAGGCTGCAATTGGTTGAAGAAAAATTCTTGGTTAGACAATTTCCAGACCCATACTTATTTACTATTTGAAAATTTAACAAATGAGGGCTCATCTGAAAAGATGACAGTGTGCCAACTGCAAGAGTCTGTCTGTGAACCATCTGAACTACCTACTGAACAATACGCCTCTCTTGAAAATGTGACAATTCCCATGCTCCTGCATTATGAAATGATTGTATGGTTATTTCTCTTGTTTTTTCCCACTAAATTGTGTAATAGTCAACATGAATATCTTTATTAAATGTCAAATAATGGTGTCTATTTACTTTAATCTTTGTATATTTTAAGTTCTTATAAAATATTTGACAATTTCCTAATGAATATGGAAGTTTCTGAACAGAAATTTAAAAAGTTTTTAAGAGTAATAATGATCTTTTCCAGGTTGTAAGAAGACAAATATCAACAAATTTAAATGGGAAAAGCAATACTGAGAAGCTGAAAAAACTTGACCCTTTTTAGCTACAGTGAAAAAATTGGCTGAAGTGTTAATCACTGCTATGCACAACACTGGTTTATTGCTGGATTTAGGTTGTTCATGTGTTCTGACATTTATATCTATTTATGTATCTATCTATGTATCCGGATTTCACCCAGCCCTAACCATTCATAGTAGAAACTTGAAACTTTGCATACACTCAATGTGTAGGGGAAAATGATTTTTTGTTTTTTGAAATTTCCCCCACTAAATAGGTTTTTAGAGTGGGGTTCAATATGCAATGTAAGTTTATGCTAAATTGGTCACTAGACCTTTTTTAATAATCACAGCTCAACAAAAGGCAACTTATTCATTGATCACCCACTTTTCCAACTTTTTAATTGAAAACCCCCAACGCAACATATATGGGTGGCAGTGATTTGTACTTTCCGTTGGAATGCTAGTTTTTCTATTTTTGCTTTTCTTTATTGGCGTTGAAGGTCTGTTGTTGGATATAGGCTTCCCTTCTCCAAGTAAATGTAAGATGTGGGAGTTGGGGATGGCCATGCTAGCCCATGGTATGTGGGCAGGGGAAGTGTACTCTGCAGCAACTCATTAAAATTTCCTCTTCAATTTATTTTCAAGGTCATGCTCTGCTCTTATGAAAATTTATCAATGCTGATTTTCTAAAATATTTTTTTTCATCATCACAAAAAGACCATGACATCAATATGGCACACAAGCATTTTGCTTTTTGCTAATAAGTTTTTGCCATTCCCCCATGGAAATGATCTTGAACCTCACTTGTTCAGGATCATCCATGAAAATGATCATGTACCTCATCTGTTCATTGCTGCAGAACGAACATCAAACATTGTCCAATACACTACCAACAAGCTGTACCTGCAAGTATTAACTAAACGGGAAGAGGATTACTCAGGCAAAGCAGGGATAAAATCTGATAAAGAATTCATTTTATTTGTTAATCTTATTACACTTGAAAAGATATTTATTATATTATAGTTTACCTCTGGCAACGAAGTTGGGAGAGGTATATGTATAAACGTGTGTCTATCCATCTGTCTGTCTGTCTGTTTGTCCATCTGTCTTTTTTATCCACATGATATCTCAAAAAGTTCTCAATGAATTTCAATGAAATGTTGCGGAAGGGTGGGCAATGACCTACAGAATAATTGATTAAATCTTTGGGCGAATCCAAGAAATCTTTACTGCATCGTAGTTATATGTTCACACAATATCTCCAAAAGTTCTCAATGAATTTCAATATAATTTTCTGGAAGGGTAGGCCATGAAGTAAAGAAGAATTGGTTGCATTTTGGGGCGGATCCAGGAATTCTTTTTCCGATTCAGAGATATTTTTTCATTTTGTTCTACACATTTATGTATTCACTTATGTTTGTCCACACAATATCTCCAAATGTTCTCAATGAATTCCAATGACATTTTGTGGAAGGGTAGGCTATGGGCTAAGGAAAATCTGATTGAATTTTGGGGCGGATCCAGGAATTATTTTTACTGTCACCTCCTCTGCATTGTAACTATTTATGAACTGATTTTCATTCAGTTTTCAGAGACAATAGGGTTGGCAGAGGTATGCGCTCTCTGAGTTCTTTCTAGTTATTTTTGTGTCTTTTTCCTTTTATACACTTTTGGACAAAGTGAAAGATAAGAAGGTTGTACAATTAGTAACAGAGCTGAACATAGTACCTGTTGTCAGTGGTTTCATCTAGGAATGGTTGAGATTAACATTTCAATACAGGTACTCCACTCTGCTCTAGGTAGCATGGCATAGGCAGACTTCTTCATATTTATGAAGCTTAGTTTAGTCCAAATAGGCTGATGAAGAGTGTGTTGAGCCAATCTCCCAAATGGAGAGGGCCTACCTGATTGAATAAATCAGTATTTGAAATGGCAGACTTCTTGCTTGCTTTTCAGTCAGTGATAAAACCGTGGAATAATCATGACTTTTTCGTCTGTCTGAGTTGAATTCTATGAGGAGAGAAAATTTTGGTCATGACAAGCAGTGGTGTAGTGCTGAAAAAGGAATTATGGGAATGTAGGGCTGCCTGCTCTAGTGAAGGTAGCGAGTTGGTGAGCAAAACAAGCCTCTACAGCTAGATGATTTGGGAGTAGGTGCATTTGAAGGGTACTGTGATTCAATATATAAATAGATACAACACACGGTTTTGGCTAATTTGAGTACAAACATTATAGTTTATAGTTTATGATTATTATTATTTTTTGCTACTATTTTACCTTCATCTTAATTGTTGTTGCTTTTTATCGCAACTAAACTCAGGCAGGTTTCCCTTCAGCAGTGAGTGAATAAATTAACAGTGTGGATCGGAATAAAGTATAAATTCAAATGTTCTTTGGACGATTGAACTCCTTATTGTTGTTTATGTTGTAAACACAATGTTTCGGCCAATCCATTCTTTGGCCTTCTTCAGGTGTAAAATCCGAGTGTGATGGGGTAAACAAATCACACTTGGATTTTACACCTGAAGAAGGCCGAAGAATAGATTGTCTGAAACCTGTTTACAACACAAACAACAAGAAGGAGTTCAATCGTCCGAAGAACCATTTGAATATTAATGACCCTTGTCAATATTATAGAAAAAGAATAAGTTCCAGGTGAGAATCGAACTCACAACCCTCTATGCCGGAGGGTGGCTTGCTTAATGCGCGACTACTCTTACCACTGAGCTACTGGAACTTAGTGGCAAGAGCAAGTCCATATCTAACCCTTAAACTCATCCCCCATCCAGATCTCTTCTGTGCCATGTTTTTTATTAACTGGTAGTTCAGTTTCGCTAATCCAATTTTTATTTTATTTTTATTTATTTTATTAGATGAAGTATTGTAAATCCTTATTATTAATTTTTTGCTACTATTTACCTTCATCTTATTTGTTGTTTCTTTTTATTGCAACTAAACTCAGGCTGGTTTCCCTTCAGTAGTGAGTAAATAAATTAACAGCATGGATCAGAATAAAGATTAAGTTCCAGGTGAGAATCGAAAAGAAATGTGATCTAATATATGTTTTGTACAGTATTTTAAATGTTTCTGTATCTAAATAATCAAATCTAGCTATTATTATTCCTGTTACTTGGGATGCTTTTTTAACCATTTCGGAGATGTGATTAAGTATTTTGAGACCAGATGATATAGTGCAACTGATCAGCATTGGTTCAATAGGTTTTAGTTTGGAAATATGGATGCCAATAATAAACTTTGAATGAGACCCAAACCTGTTCTTAATGATGAAGAATTATCAAAAGCAGTGGCCAATGACTGATGAACAATGGTTCAAGCACTTTCTGGAGACTTTGGACTTCAACAGTAATCATATCATGTCATCTTAAGGTAATAAGAAGTTTAATCTAGAGACCCTTGAATACAGAAGAAAACGTGCTGACCTACTAGAGGTCTATAGAATCCGGAACAACATTCATATAGTGGATACTGACATTCATTGCTCAAAATGCCCTGATAAGAAAATGCTGACTTCATCTATGTGCAGTAAAACCAGAGGACACAGCCATAAACTACAAATTCAGACCTCCACTGGTGTTAGAAAAAATTTCCTCTCGGCAAGAGTGGCAAATGCATGGAACAGCCTAAGTGAAAAGACGGTCACATCCGAGAATATCAATATTTAAAAAAATAATGTTTGTTCTGATATCGGACATACCAAATTTAACTACTATTTTTCTTATTAGTTTAAACCAAGCCCAAATACACTGAAGCTGGCTTAATGACGCAATTAACTGCTGTCAAAAAAGCATATTTCAAGTATATTCAAGTATATTAAAAAGTTGGAAAAATGGGTCCCATATGAAATGAAATGCTCCATGACAGTGCTAGACGCCACACCTCTCAGCTGACTGTTTCTAAGCTTAGAATTGGGAGAGCCATGATACCCATACTGGACACATTCAAAGCTTGAAATACATATTTGTGCCTTTGGAAAATTTACACGGATATTTGTGGTACACTATTGAGCCACGGCACACAGTTTGAGAACCACTGCCCTATTCATCTCCTCCCTTAGTGATTACAACTTGTTGTGGAATATTAGTACAAGTGTTGTTGATGGATAAAAACAAAATAGTTTCCTTTATTGTTTGTAACCAAAACAAGTTCATTCAGTCTTTTTTCTGCATGGTTGCCTGTCACCATGGAAACATAAGTGAGATGACAGATGAGAACCGAAACAGGAAGTAAATGTGATTAACAAAAAGGATGTCAGGAAATTATGAATTTGGCTTATGAATTTTTGATTTAGGGATGATTGAAAATGTATCAACAGTTACTACCTCTGTCCCATAATAGTCATTACATTTACATGCAGTTTTCATACACTGCATGTAACAACTATTATGGGACAGAGCTGTGTCCCATAATAGTTGTTACATTTGCATGCAGTTTTCATACACTGAATGTAACAACTATTATGGGACAGAGCAGTGTCCCATAATAGTCATTACATTTGTCTCCCATAATAGTCGTTAGATTTGCATGCAGTTTTCATACACTGGATATAACAACCATTATGGGACAGAGATGTGTCCCATAATAGTCGTTACATTTACATGCAGTTTTCATACACTGAATGTAACAACCATTATGGGACAGAGATATGTCTGATAATAGTATGCAGTTTTCATACACTGGATATAACAACCATTATGGGACAGAGCTGTGTCCCATAAATGTTGTTACATTTGCATGCGGTTTTCATACACTGAACGTAACAACTATTATGGGACAGAGGCAGTATTCTATTACTCGATCATTTCAAGGCATCTGCATCTATCTTTCTCTGTTCTTATCTATCTAGCTATCTAACAAGCTAGTTAAGCTTTTCATATCTATCTAACTATGTCAGTCTGTTTATCTCCATCTATCTATCTGTCTATCTATCTATGCACTATCTACTGTGGCCTTGTGTGAAACTAAGCTAAGCTTTGTAAATATCAAGTATATCATGCTTCAGTATTTATAGTGTATATACAGCTTAGTTTGACACAAGGCCACAGTGGTGGGGCACCCAGTGAGGATCGAACTCATTACAGTAGTAATGGTCAGCATCACAAGCTTGTTAACCATTACCACACTGATTATAGGGATTTGATGAAATTACAAAATCACTAGGAATTTCATGAAATCACTAGTTTCACAATATTACTGTAACATATACACTACAGTGTAATAATGGTTAACAAGCTTGTGATCCTGACCATTACTACTGTAATGAGTTTGATCCTTACTGAGTGCCACACTCCTGTGTCAAACTAAGCTAAACTTGGTAAATATCAAATATAATTTCTTTCATTATTTCCAGCATGTGGCGATTTCACAACATCCCTAGGGATTTCATGAAATCACTAGTTTCATATTCTTACTGTAACTGTATACATCATTTACACACACAGACTTATACACTCACCCACATACAGACTTATACACAAATGCCAAGTCCACTGAAGCTTACACAGATAATACGTGAATACACACATGTACGGCCGTGCGTGCATTAGTCACGTTCTTGAGCTTTGAGACGTCAATCTTACAAATATTGATTTATGTTTTTCGAAATGCTTGATGGAATGTAGAAATGAACAACTGATATCAAGTTGAGGTTCATCCCTGTGGCACGACTTTTTATCGAACAACGTTTCATAGAAAAAATACAAAATACACACACATATACACGCTGTAAGCGCTCGCATACACACATGTACACGTGTGTATATGGTATGTGTATGCATGTGTGTACGTAAGTGTATGTGTGTGCATATATGGCCTGTGTGTGTACGCATATGTGGTATATATGTGATTCCATGAAAATGCAATATACACACACATATACACACTGCAAGCACTCGCATACACACATGTAAACGTGTGTATATGATATGTGTGTGCATGTGTGTACATAAGTGTATGTGTGTGCATATCTAGCCTGAGTGTATATGCATATGTGGAAAATATCAAAAATGCAATATACATACACATACATGCCACAAACACATGTATGTGTGTGGATGTGTATGTATGTGTGTGTATGAGCCATGTGTGCATGTGTGTATCTGTGTGCATATGTGGCCTGTGTGTCGATGTGAGTATGTGGTATGTGTGTATGAAGTATGTATGTGTGCGCGTATGTGGCATGTGTGTATGCAGTATGTGTGTACATGTGTGTATGTGTGTTTGGGGCATGTATGCGTATGTGTGTATTTTGCATTTTCAATGGAACGTCATTTGATAAAAAGTCGTGGTACCGTTGATCCCAGCTGAAAATACATCAAAATAACCAAAAGGAGGCTCAGTTGTCGGAAAGTTCATCACCAGATGATTGTCAGCATTCTGCAGAATGGTTGAAATCATTCCAATACAAAATGCAGCAGCAAAAAACGAGGAATTTATTGCAGGTCGATTCTTAATCAGCTGCTGCTGCTGCTGCTGGAGTCTGGATTTCATGCTAACTGTAGACATTCCATTCATATACATATGTCCGCCCCCACACCATACCTACCTACTTGCATATAAACATTTTTTTTCATCTTTCTGGATCTGTTCACTTTGTAAACAATTCAAAGAATGTCAAAATTGGTGAAGTTATAAATAAAACAGATAAAAAAGATGAGTCATATTTTAAACTAGCAAGTAGAGCTGACGTTGCTCAACACCATGCATAACTACTTGCATACAAAGGGTTTTTTTTTTTCATCTGTTGTGCATCTGTCCACTTTATAAACAATTCCAAAAATGTGAAACGTTGGTTTAATTATATATAAAACAGATAAAAAATATATCATATTTTAAACTAGCAAGGATACCCGGCATTGCCTGGGGAAAAAATAACTGCAAATATAACAACACAGGATAAACTATATTCTTTAATATATTTGTTCTTACATAACTGAACGAATGAAAAAAAAAAGATTATTTACACATAAAAAAGTAGTTGTAACCGAAAAGATATTCTCATGCACAAAACAAACCAAACAAGGGAAATTATGAATCACCACCACCTATATATACTTCTTTTTACCTTGTAAATTAAACAGTGGTTCAAATTTTCATAAAACAAGTGAGAATGCTGCTGCACACAAACTAATGGATCAATTTGACATAAACTTACATTGTAAATTGAACCTCCCCCCCACTAAAAACCTATTTAGGGAGAATTTTCAAAAACAAAAAAGATTTCCCTATTCCTTGAGGGGAGTGTGTGTGCAAAATTTCAAGTTTCTACTATGAACGGTTAGGGCAGGGCGAAGTACAGATACATAGATAGATAGATACATATAAATGTCAGCAACAATGTTTAAACCAGTCTGTTGTGAGTAGCAGTGATTAATGATGTAATTTGACAGGGCTTCTTGGTACACAACATTAGTGATTCTCCCATGGGGTGCCAGTATGAAGTGATTGTCATTCTAGAATCTTTGTCTGAAAACGTTTTTCTGGGTTGCACAACGTTTTACAAACAAAACAGAACAAAATCCAGATTTTAGCCCTTTAAGTTCTTTTGTCTGGCTTTAAGAAAAAGCTATTTTAATCCAAAATTGATCTCTGGTAATTTCCAATGACCTTTGAGGTCAGAAACACCTATCCAATCATCATTTTCTGTCCAAGTTAACCCCATGTACGAATTTAACTAAAAGAATGTAATTGTTTGGCTGCAATATGGCTGAAAAAAGATATTTTAATCCAAAATTTACCTCTGGTAACTTCCAATGACCTCTGCGGTCAGCAACACCTATCCGATCATCTTTTTCTGTTCAGGTTAACCCCATGTACCATGTACCCCATGTGCCTAAAAAAATGTAATTGTTTGGCTGCAATATGGCTGAAAAAAGCTATTTAAATCCAATTAAATGGATCTCTGGTAACTTCAAATAACCTTGGATGTCAGCACCACCTATCCTATCTTATTTGACCTCATCCAACCCCACCATTTGTGAAGTCAAAAACATTTCTGTACTTCATAGCAAACTCAATATTATGCTAGAAATTGCTTCATTACACAACACATGACCACTATTCATAAAAATCAATGGGGCTTTTATTCCACCAAACTGTACATATATGTTAGAATGAAAATAGAAACAGGTCTGGTTAGTCACTCAATAGAAACCGTCACTTGACCAACGTTTTTGGGCAGCATGCCATATTTGGGGTGATCAATTAAAAAATTGGAAAAAGGGGTGATCAATGAACAAGTTACTTCTCTCACATTTTGTTGGGCAGTAGTCACTAAAAAAGTTTGAATTTTCAAGAAACAAGTGGGTACAAACTAGTGATCAATTTAGCATAAACTTACATTGTAAATTCACCCCCTAAATAAGTTTATAGTGGGGGGGCACTAAAAACCTATTTGGGAGGTGAATTTTCAAAAGACACAAAAAATGTTTTCCTAGACATAATAAGGAGTAAATGTTGAAATTTTCAGCCATCCAGCTCCATTGGTGTGGCCTATACTAGTGATACATACATACATACATAGCCAGCCAAGCAGACCAACTTGAAAATTGATAGAAACCCATGATGATAGTTTTGGTGATGGTTGATGGTTTCTAATATTTCAGTCTGTGCTCAAAATGTCAGTTAAGAACTCCTTACTCACTCAAATAGTGATTCGTAAGTATTTATAGAGTGTTCACTTCCTACATCCGGTAGGCAGAGGTCTCTCGTGATCCGCAAGTTGAGATGTAATGCACACACTAGGGGGAGGGGGGGCGTGAGTGTGAAATATATATTTATTGTACATGTATTGTTTACAGCTTTGAATATACAATATCTGTCGGGAAAATATCCAGCCATTTTGTATATCACAAGAACTGGTCATACGGCCTTGGTGTAACTTGGCAACCAACCGGATGGGACCTTACTGAGCAGACATTTCCCCGTGTGGTTATTCAGTTGGCAGTGGGACACCATTAAGTGAGCTTGTGTACCGTGTGACCGCCATTTGTGTCATTTTCAATAAGCAGAAACAATTCACAAGAACTCAGAGCAGAGCAGTTTTTGTATTTAATGCCCCCCCACCACAAAAGAAATTCCTGAAAATAAGAAACATTCAGTTGTGATGTTCACAGCATCAAGATCTTTGTACAGGGTATAATAATATTTGGCACTCCTTTAGTAGCCACAGTAAAAAATTTTTAAAAAACAAAAACTAAACGGATTTCACTACATTCCCTTTTAGATTATGACTTGAGAATAAAATTTTAGAACATCACAAGGACACATGAATCTGCATCATATCCTTGTGACCAGGACATGTAATCAAACAAACACAACCAGAAAAGAAAACATCACTTTGGCATTAATTTGGCACCATATGACTAGAAAAAAAAAGGGGGGGGGGGGGAAACAGTTATTACAGTTCATTAGAAAACCTCTTTTAATTATCAGCAAATGAAATAAAACATATTTGGCACTACAGGACTAGAAGAAACAGGGACCAACTTGCCCCATGGCAAAGGGAAACAACTTGGCTCAACACAGACATTTATTTGGGGGGGATGACACTTACTACTGTCACCAGATAGAGGAAAAAGCATCACTCCCCAACAATACCTTTGATATACAGGTTTGC
>VCCN01007234.1:3299139-3310447 GCA_006491835.1 Architeuthis dux
AAGACAGTGATAATTTGAAATCTACTTATTTTCAATTGGTTAACAGGCAAATTGCACATTTTTAATCACATAAAGTAAGAAAAACAATTACATATGAATATCACTGTCCTGGCCACAAAAGCAAAGTTTGAAGGGAATAATAGCCATTTTCTATACTTTTTACGCATAAGTAATTAGAAAATAACACTCACTACCCACGAACAGATATCGCATTGCACAGTGTTATCTAATAAATAGACCTTTTTTTCTTAAATTAAAAAAACTAATCGTCTCCTTTTTATTCTTTGCAGTTTACACAGACCTAAAAGCGTTGGAAATCTTCTCTTGCGTATTCAGCCCTGATACCTGCTGCTTGTTTTTGTTTAAGCAAAGCTAATGCCCAGTAGCGAAAGGGTTGGATGCAGTTTGAAGGTGGTCATGTACTTACTACGACGCTTCCTACACATGGAGAACTACAAAGCGAGCCAAGAAAGTGGCGGCACCGAACGCACTAAACTTATTCGCAGATTTGGAAAGAGGGGAAAAGGAAAGCTTTGCTTTAACATGCCGTGTGGCATCGCTATGACAAAATCAGGTATTTTAAAATGCAATTCTTTCTTCTAAATCTCTCATTTCTTTTAAGACTATTAAAGTGCTTAATGCCTGAATTTTTAAAAGGGTATAAAAAAGCCAAAAACATGTTTTTTTTATTAATTAATGTTTAAAGAAAACTATTCTTTCATTAAATCAAAAATTTTCCATATTTTGCAAAACCAAAATCTTGATAGGATACATTTGTCCCATTTAGACATTTATCTCAGGACAGATGAAAAATGCAGAATTAGCAGATTCCTTCACCTACATGTATTTTCTTTTCAGTCATGTAATGCAAACTAATTTCTGTGTGGTTTGATACAATGATGATGTCATTGTCTGCAGTTGTAAAAGCCGGAGAAATCTCATTTACTTTAGTTTTTGTGACACATACATCTCAGTAGATTCTAAAAGAGCTCTATGGGACATATATAACCCAGAAGTCATAGAAACCTTGGAAGCCTTGAAAGGGTTAAACAATGTACAATCTTTTTCTACAGCAAGATTATCCAGTGTCGTCTGAACAAAATTGCTTTTGTGATTATTATTATTCTGAATTAACTTTTGCCCACGTCAACGTTCTCTGTTCAGAAATATAAGACACAGTATGTAGTGTCATGATTTAGGATTTTGCAGCAGTTGATTAAAAATAATTAAAAAACTAGCATTCCTAGGGAAATTATGAATCAGCACCACCCATATATGCTGTGTTGGGAGTGATCAATTAAAAAGTTGGGCTGTGATCACTAAAAAAGGTCTAAATTTTTAAAAAACAAGCGGGCACAAACTTATGGCCAATTTAGCATAAACTTACATTGCATATTGAACCCCCCTCTACAAACCTATTTTGGGGGGTCTGTACAAAAAAACAAAAAGAACATTTTTCCCTACTCATTGAGGGAAATGTGTGTGCACAATTTCAAATTTCTACTATGAACTGTCCAGATACATAGATACATGAAATCAAATGATGGATAATTTTTATATCCAACAGAATATGATGGATAATTTTAATTAAATGTCTTTTTAATTATCACATAGATAGATATAAATGCCAGAACACATGAATAACCTAAACCCAGCAATAAACCAGTGTTGTGGGTAAGCAGTGATTAACTAATCTTCTTGGAAAAGCCTGTACCTCAAAAGTGATGCCAGGCAAGCAAGATGCTGTGTGAACAAAGATGGAAAACTTGGTTTCAACTTGCTTGAAAGCAGAGCTGTTGATGGAATCCTCAAAATTTCCATGGAAATCTTCAAAAGAAGAAATCAAACGAAGAATCACCCCAGGTTGGAAAGCTTCTGACAGAGCAAGAACAAGAAGATCCCTTTAGTTTTCAAAAGAAGGGTCTATAATCAATGCGCCCTCCCGATAATCATCTACGGAGCTGAAGCATTTATGTAGCTCTCAAACTAAGAACCATGCAACGTGCACAGGAGAGGATCATACTTAATATCAGATGGAGGGATTACAAGAGAGCACATGATATTAGAGAAAAAACAGAGGTCAGAGATATCATAAAAACATTAGAAAACACAAATGGCAAAGGGCAGGCCATGTTGCAAGAATGTCACACAACCGCAGTAGAGTCAGATAGAAGTGCCCTTCAGGTTGAAAAATGTTAAGCATCAGGATCACTAATTGATCACAATGGGAATCAAATAGCTTCCATCAATATATATGCCTGCTCAAAGGTTTGTAACGTTGAGTTGATTAAATAAGAAACACTTTGTAACAGACAAAGCTAAGCTTAGTAAATATCTAAAATGCAATGGTTAACAAGCTTGCACACTCCAAACCTTCAAGAACAGCATTGGGCCAGCATTGGGCCAGCATTGGGCCAGCATTGGGCCAGCATTGGGCTAGCTGAAGATTCCATCAATACTAGTGTGTTACCAATTAAAAGTAATAGGCATAGGCATGCAGTCAAAAGACCAGATCAAAGGCATCGGACTAATCTAATCTGTTAATGTATTGTATTATATTGTCATACAGACCAATACACTAGTGAAGTCAGTTTGATCCTCACTGGGTGCCCCAGATTTGTGCCAGGCTAAGCTAAGTTTAGTAAATAAATTACACCTTGCTCTAGACAAGGGTTTCTCAACTCGGGCGATATTTCCCACCGGTGGGCGATTTCAACTCTTGGGTGGGTGGTGAGCAATTGTGCAGAAAATGGTGGGCGTTTTGAAACGTTGGTGGCGGTATAGGATTTTTAGTATTAAAGTCTGTAATTGACAATAAAAAATGAGTCAACAGCCAAATTTTATTATTATTAATTTACCAAACAGCACTGTATATATTGCATATTATATAGGTGTGTTGTAAATGTTTGTGTAGGTGTGCAAGCGTCTGTACGACACGCTTTGTAGGTAGGTACATGGTTAAAGATGACTAATTTTAAACCCAATGTGTCTGCACTAGCTGCTTCGCATGGAAACAGGGATCACATTGATGATATCTAAAAATGGTATATGTGTGCCAAACATTTGATGTTACTACTTTATATTACTTTAATTAAAGAATCTTGTAACACGAAAGCTGTTCATTTGTATTGTTAAACATTTTTGGTATCCTTTTGAATATTTACTATACAGGTGGGCCGTGGTAACATTTTTCTTGTGAAAGGGGGCGGTGACACCAAAAAGGTTGAGAACCCCTGCTCCAGACAGTCTGGAAACTGCAAAGATATGTGAAATTCAATAATTTTAATTTAAAGTAGGCAGTGGTATAGCGCTAAAACAAGACATGAGGAAATACAGAACTGCCTGCTCTAGCAATCTGGTGACTGAAGCAAGCCTCTACAGCCAGATTGTTTAATGCATTCTTCAAGTTAGTACATTTTAGGGGTGACTAAATTCAATACATATAGCTACAATGCACCATTTCTGCTAATTTGAGAGAACAGACAGATAAACAGAAATAGAATTTTAGTAGTATATAGATAGTAAGGCAAAGCCATTCTCATGCGTTCCCACAGTGCTACACACCTGAAAGTAGGTTATTCGATGCATGAGTAATCTAAGATTTTACCAAATGTATCCGTGTAACCAGAATCATTTTAGGCTTTTTGTTGATATCTTATTGCAGATTTGAGTTCAGGTGAGAACTTAGTAAACATTGTCTTGTTGAACAAGAGCGTTTTTGTCTCTCTAGGCAATGCCGGATCACCTTACTAGGATACGATCAAATGCTATTTTAATCTAGTTGTTTTTTGCTTCTTCTTTTTTTACCTCTACCAGCAAAGAGGTATACGCATTTACTCATGTCTGTGTGTCCCAATGAAAGTTCTCAATGGAATTTTGTGAAAAGGTGGGTCATGTGCTACGTAAGAATTGATTAAATTTTGGAGAAGATCAAGGAAATATTTTTGATTCAGAGATATTTTTTATCATTCTGCAGGATAAGAGGTTAAAAACAAACAGTTAATAAAAAGGCTAGATTTAAATTTTAAGGGAAGTAACTCAATATTTGTACATTTTAAAGTTCTCCCCCTTATTTTTATTTTTATTTTCATTCAGTTTTTAGTTAATATACAGCATTGACAGAGGTATGCATTCTCTGAGTACTATCCATTTTTTAATACAGTTAGCGATTTTTTTCCTCATCCTAACTCTGCGTTTCTCTAGTTCTCTTCTTGGTATCAAAATAATGCACAACTGCCATAATACCTCCTCCAACAATAACATTAAAACTCTAAACACATCTATTGTATTCTTGTCTGTAGCGATTTTAAGCTGAGATTCTGGAACTGAACACCTTTTTGTTCTTCTGTTCATTCACAAGATTCTGCCATTTTTTTTCTTCTTTACTTTTTCTCTTTGACAAAGGAAAAAAAATCATTCAATGTCTGTCGGAAAGTAAATTGAGTCGGCTGCTTTCTTTTGAAATCAGTTTCAGCAAAAAGCTCACATTAGGAAGTTGGAAAAGATTGGAAAAACGAGACGACAGCATGGAAATGAAGAAAAAGAAGAAAAAATATTCACTGCATACAGTAATACCCTACTTAACGCTACCCCGTTTAACGTTGATTTGCTATAGCACTCATTTTCAAATATTTTTCCTAATAAATTTAGTAATGTTAAATTTCTGAAATAAAAAATAATAAAAGAAAGCATCATGGACAATCTCTGAAATAAATGCAATTCTGGAAATAGTGAGGTACAGTGTATACCCACTTCTCAATTTCCAGGTTTTTTGTATGTCTCAAAACGGTCAAGTTGGTCATATTTTTCAAAAAAATACCCAATGGGTCTCACAGTACCCCAGAACCCCCAGCTGCACGGCTTCACCAATGAAAGCCTCTGTGATCTGAAAATATAAATCCTCGATACAGTCTTACCAATCTACTTATTTCTCATCATTTCAGTTAATGTGCCATGTATAAGTAAATAAACACATACATATACACAATAATTCAACATTTAGCATTGACATCGGGTCCCAAAGTCGCAAGATTCTAGTTAAAAAGAAAGTAACCTTTTACTAAAGTTGCAAGACTCTAGTAAAGGAAAAATAATATATCATCAAAGTTGCAAGACTCTATTTTAAAAAAATTTTAAACTGTTTTCGCATCAAATGACCCATCAAGGATTGATATGCCGCTAAACAATTTAATCAATTAATCAATCTAGTGTAATTTCACCAGCTCTGGAAAGTAGCTACCAGAGGAGATACACAGCACTAATCCATTCCATCTTGTTGAGCCTCAACAATGACATCATATATTTTAAAATGATTGCTGGCACAATCTCTATTTATGCTATGTTATAATGACTCTGTATAGCACTGTTTCATTTAGTGCTGTATTTTTTAGGAACGTATCCAGAGCGCTAACCAAGGTATTATTGTATGTTGACTTTTAGTAAGAATAAATTCACTAGCAAGAATAGAGATGGTGAGTGATGGCAGCTGGGGAGACAGGGAAGGAAAAAAGGCGGGAAAATATTTCTGTTAGAAACCGTCAACCAAAACTGTCACCAAAACAGTCAGCATAGGTCTCTTCAGTTTTTGAGTTGGTTCGGCTGGCTATGTATGTATCATGCATACAGGTTGCACCAATGGAGCTAGTGGGCTGAAAATTTAAATATTTACTCCTTATTATGTTTATAAAAAACATTGCTTTTTAAAAATTCCGTAAATAGGTTTTTAGGTTCAATTTATAATGTAGGTTTATGCTAAATTGATCCCTTAGTTTGTGTCCGCTAGCTTTTTTTTAAAATTGAGACTTTTTCAGTGATCACTGCCCAACAAGCGGTGAGAGAAATAACTTATTCATTTATCACCCCTTTTTCCAATTTTTTAATCACCTCCAACACGGCATGCAGCCAAAAGACATTGGTCATATGACAGTTTCTATTGAGTGACTAACCAGACCTTTTTTTTTCTTCTTCTTTTCATCAAGGTTTTTGCATTGTTTCTTTGAATTGCTTAATCTACTTATATTATAAACAGTGTGACTTTTTCTGTTTGTTTCTCTGTCCATAACAACAATGGACTCTTCCACTTAAAGGTAACAATTTTGCTGATAAAAATATCTCCTGTCCCCCCATTTGAAATAATCGACTCTTCTACTGAAATGATTTCAGTGTTTTCTTTTCTAGAAGAAGAAGAAAAAATAATTTCATAGAAATCCCAATACATCCGTAAATTTTTTCCACAAGTATTAACCAGATCTCTTTGGAAACATTTTTTTCTTTATCTGCACAGTTTTGCTGATTTTCTTTTTGCTGATTTTCTTTTTGTTGCTTTTTTTCCAAATATTATTGAAATCACTTATTAGGATTAGACCCGTTTTGCTTTATTTTTACCATATTTTATCTTTTTTATCTTTTATTTTAATTAAAATCTTTGCTTTTTAATTAATTCCTGTTTCGTTTCCTGCTTTTATTTCCCTCATTTAATTACTTTAGCTTTTTTTCCCTCTTTTTACGCGCCTTCTCCTCATTCACATATTCAGCAAACATAGAGTTTGTAACCATCGTTATTTGATCATTTGAATGGAACTGATTTTGACACTTCACTGTCTCTTCTAAATACTGAATGTTTCTGTTTTCCTTTCATGAATTCTATTATTTCTTTTTATTTATGTGCCATTTCTAACATCGGGTGTGCACGGGTGTGTGAAAATCAGTTCCAATCAAATGATCCAATAACAATAGTTAAAGACTCCATGTTTGCCACACATTTTTTTTCTTTTCATTCATTTCTTTCTTTCGTTTAACCATTCTTTCATGAATCCATTTTCATTTAACTGTTTTTCATTATTATCATTCGTCTATCTGTTCTCTTTTTAACCCTTTATATTCATTCTTTCTTTTTTCTTCTTTTCCTTCCTTCCTTTTTTCTTATTCGTCTGGTTATCCTCATTTCATTCAATAAAAGAATGAAGATATTAATCAAATCAATAAATTTCTTTTTCATTCTTCTTTTTATCCATACTTTCATTTACTTTCTCTTCAAATTTCCCTTTATATTTCCTCTTCATTTTTCATTCATTCATTTCTTCTGTCTTTCGGACTTTTTAGAAACCGTCAACCAAAACTGTCAACAAAACTGTCAACATAGGTTTCTTCAGTTTTCAAGTTGGTCTGGCTGGCTGGCTGGCTATATTCCTCCCCTAAATAGGTTTTTAGTGGGGGGTTCAATTTACAATGTTAGTTTATGCTAAATTGATACCCAGTTTGTGTCCGGCAGCATTCACACTAGTTTTTTGAAAATTCAAACTTTTTCAGTGATCACTGCCCAACAAAAAGCGAGAAAAGTAACTTATTCATTGATCACCCCTTTTTCCAATTTTTTAATTGTTCACCCCCAACACAGCATGCTGCCAAAAGATGTTGATCATGTGACGGTTTCTATTGAGAGACTAACCAGACCAGCTTATCTTTCCTTCCTTCTGGTTGAACTAGAATTCTTTCAAAGATTGTAAATATCATCAATTCCCCAAGATGGACCAAGAAATAATCTTTGAGTTTAGAGAAGCAAATACAGCCATTGATGAAAAGCAACTAATGATTAAGATTAAGAAATACTAGTCAAAAATTAATAATGGTTGACAATGCTTCATCTAATGAAAAATAAATGAGAATAATATTACTACTACTACAACAAGTATACATGAAAACAATAACAACTAGCATTCCAAGGGAAATTATGAATCACCGCCACCCATATATGCTGCTTTTTACCACATAAATTAAGCAGTGGTGGTGGTACAATTACCTTGATAAAAATACTACCTGCATGGTTTGAATCATAAATTTATGATAGCCTAAACTCAGCAACAGTGATTAAACAGGTCTGTTGTGGGTAGTGGTGATTAATATGGTGCCGAACATTTTGGGAAAGATGAAGAATGAGTTTAGGGATTAGATTTGATCTTCCACCAGAGCTCTAGTAGCTCAAACGGTAGAGCAGTGCCGTACATAGGCAGCTTCCCAAGGTAAAAGGGATGAGTGTTCGAGTCTTGCTTGGAAACTATTCTTTATTCTTTATATCTGATCTGACATAGATTGGGGTCTGAATAGTTGTGTTGAAAAGCAACTAAAATTAGGGTGAAAGAAATACTAGTCAAAAATTAATAATGGTTGGAAATGCTTCAACTTATAAAAAATAAACCAGAATAATATTATTGCTTCTACAACAAGTATAAGTAAAAACAAAGACATTGGTCACATGACAGTTTCTATGGAGTGACTGACCAAACTTGTTTTTCTTCTTTTCACTATCAAAGTTGTATCATTCTTTCTTTCCTCCATATTTAAGAGCTCTAGCAACACAGTAAGGTAAAGAAGAAGACATACAACAGCTTTAAACATTTTATTGCATTACTCCATTTTTCCTAGACAACTGCCAATAAAATGCTGTCTTCTATCGACTTCATCATCATCAGCCATCATAAACTGCTGAATAAAGGCCTTTCCCATGTCGACCAGGACCGTGCTAACCTTTGCCATGTCTTACAGGCAAACCTTTCAATCTCATCTATCCATCTTATGTCTGGTCTTCTCTTACTGCATTTGCTATCTCTAGGAGATATTGAAAAGCACCTTGCCAATATGCTTAAAATGTAAAGCATACAAAGAATGTATAATACCAACTGTAACATACAGATGTGAACAATGGAAATTAACTAAATCACTTGAACACAACCTCAGAATCACACAAAGAGGAATGGAAAGAACAATGTTAGGAATAACAATGAGATCGAAAAAGATCAACATGGATCAGAGAACAGACCAAAGTAAAAGATATAGAAATAATTAAGAGACAAAAATGGAGATGGGCTGGAAACATAGCAAGAAGCAAAGAATAACAGGTTGACAGATTTGTGCCCTAGAGAATGCCTTCATATAACTATATAAATAACATTTTAGATGAACATTAACTAAACACATACTAAATACTTACTGTTATGCTAATGTCAAGAATGGCAGTATGTATTTGGGAGGTTTAGCAAAGAATTAGAATAGAGACAGACAAACGTATAAGTAAAAGATGATGATTTTCTCTTTATTATGGTTTTTAAAAAAAAGAAGAATGTTAACACAGAAGAAACAGAGATTCAGCCACACCGGCCTTGGAGTCTGCAACTTTTAGAGTTCACTTTTCTGTTAGGAAAGAAAACAAAACAAAACAGTCATTGTAAGTCTCCACACTTATTGTTTCCCTCGATCGTTCGTGAGAAGGTCAGCTCCCTAATTTTCTTTTCATGCATTTTGTCTTTCTTTCTTTCTCTTTTTCCTTTCATGTGCTATTTCTCTCTTTCTTGCATTTTACCTTTCTTTCTTTTTCTTTTTTCTTTTCATCCATTTGTCTTTCTTTCTCTTTTTTTATTTTCATGCTCTCTTTCTTTATCACTTCTTCTGTTTCCAAAAAACTCCCAAGTTTATTTTTGCTTCTTTTACTATCAGCTTTTTCATTTCTTCCATAAGATTTCTTTACAAAACTGATTCTCCCTACTTTTACAACGAAGGCTGTTATCCTCCACTGGCTGTCCTGAAATGCCACCCCACCCCTATCTAATCTACTCCTAAAACTTCCCATAACCACCCAGAAGAAAGTCAAATCTTCACAGACACAACCAAATGTTCAAATGTTATGCTTTCTCCTTTTATTTATTTGTTTTTATTTTGGGAGAGGTGATGCTCATGCAGTATGCTGATCTAGGAGCATTACCTTATTATTCCAATCAGTAATGCATTTTTCGGTGATTGAATTTAATCCATATCTTGTTGTTATGCAAGATGGAACATAGAGGCATCCCAGTTAGGAGCCTTTTGTACTTAATGAATGAATTTCTTTCGTTTGTCTAAAATACTCTTGTAGACAAGGTGGGAATACCTTATTTAATGAGTCATGTACAAGTAAACAATTTTGCAGTACCGTTTGATTTTCAAGTTTGATGATGTTGAGATTAGCATAAATAGGGTTACAATTAGCAAGAAAGTCAGAAAAAGATCTCGTCCAACATCAGAAACATTAAATCCTTAACTACCTTGACACTCTTGTTTTAGGATTGACAATCTTAAAAGAAATTGACTTTGCCTTAAAAGAAATTGACTTTGCCTTAAAAGAAATTGACTTTGCCTTAAAAAAAAATGGCCGCCTGAAAAAAATCAATTTTCAATTAAAGCTCAGTCAACCATAAACGAAATTCTACTTAACTTTCTTTCAAGGAGGTTTTCATGTTAGTATAGCTCCAAAGTTTTGCTTATTTAAGTGGTGATACTTGTTGTTAGTATAGCTCTCTAATTGTGTATCAAAGTTTTGCTTATTTAAGTGCTGGGTTGGTGACACTTGTTGTTAGTATAGCTCTCTAATTGTGTATCAACATTTTGCTTATTTAAGTGCTGGGTTGGTGACATTTGTTGTTATTAGCTCTCTAATTGTGTATCAAAGTTTTGCTTATTTAAGTGCTGGGTTGGTGTTGCCTCTTATTCATTTAGGTTCAGTTCTATAGAAGTACAGTAAATGATATCTTGGTTTATTAGTTATTACCAATTTCCAATAGGGAGTTTCTTTTCCCTAACCCTGTGTGTGTACGGGGGGGGGGGTACTTTGACATATTTTTCAATTTTTTAGTAACTTTTTATTGTTTATGAACATGATATTTAACAACACAATTCTACCCTGATATTGAAAATGGCAAGTTGTTCTGCCCAAAGCACTCTATCATTTGGACAATACTTACACTCATTGAACCCCAGAAACGTGTTCATTTGTTCGTAAACAAGAAAATGATGGGAGAATCATGAATCCAAACAAAGTCACAGACATAGACACATATACTGACGCACATGCATGCAGACACACACAGACACACACACATATATACAAACACACACACGTATATACAAACACATACATATATACAAACACATATATACATACACACACACACACTGTAAACTGATGGTAAAGTGATTGTTAACAGATTATTAGTCTCATAGGCCTTTCATTAATGAAGTTAGTTCAATCCTTTACTGAGCACCCTATTACTGAGGCCTTGT
This sequence comes from Architeuthis dux, assembly GCA_006491835.1. Lineage (NCBI taxonomy): Eukaryota > Metazoa > Mollusca > Cephalopoda > Oegopsida > Architeuthidae > Architeuthis > Architeuthis dux. The sequence goes on from VCCN01007234.1 coordinate 3,310,228, forward strand.
GCCAAGCTAAGCTAAGCTTAGTAAATATTTCCATGAATATGCACACATACATATACACATACACTTATATACATATATAGATAGAGAGATAATATTAGATGTATGACACACTTATGCATCGATATCATCAAAGACCTTAGTTATGACATGAATAGAGCTCAATACAAAGGTAGAGCAAATATTGGTAGGAATCAATTTTAATGGTATATATATATATATA
>VCCN01007234.1:3310547-3335628 GCA_006491835.1 Architeuthis dux
AAGAAAGAAAGAAAGAAAGAAAGAAAGAAAGAGTGCATGAAAAGAAAGAAAGAGTGCATGAAAAGAAAGAGTGTTGTCAGCCATGGGTTCTAATGGAGACTGATTTTTAACATCCTCCCACCTAAACCAGCCTGAAGTAATCCCTTTCATCATGATGAAAGGATCACTTTAATATCCTCCTTCCTGAAAGGGATCACTTTAACATCCCACCCTAAACCAGTCTTGGGTGGTGGGGCTGTGAAAGTGATCCAAAGCTTCTTTGTACAATTACATTTGGTAAATGATTGCAAGCAACATTGGTTTGGATATAACAAAAAGCAAAATTACAATCTAAGATTCGAGAAATACAGAAGAAGTTAAAATACAAAGGCTAGTTTTGTAGTTGCATATATGTGGATAAAAGTTATAGTAGTGAACTAGATATCGGAATAAGTTTGCAACAAGTAACAAAGGGGAGGTTAAGATAATTAAAAGTGAGCCTCAAGGGCAACTCTCACAGAACTGGCCAGGCAGCGGCAGCAGCAAAACAAAGCTGTTACATCCATTGTTCCCTCTAAGCTGTGCACGTATACACACACACACGTTTTGCAACCAGCACACAAAGGAAATTAATGTGTGCACAAAAGGTTAGTAACCTAAAATAATGTAGTATTGAATGAGGTGAATTGGATTTAACTATTTCCAGCTACTTTAATAATAATCTGTGAATTGATGGGCTGTTACTGTGATTAATTGATCATCATCATCATCATCATCATCATCATCATCATCATCATCATCATCATCATCATCATCATCATCATCATCCGTTATAAGTCAACTGCTGGACAAAGGCCTTTCCCATCTACTTCCATGACGACCTATCTTGTGTTAACCTCTGCCAACTTTTCTTTTTCTACTTCGTTTACAGTCATACGGGCACCAATCAGTTAGTCTTTTCCCCCAGCTATTGTCATCTCTTCTTGCTAGGTGACCAGACCATCTCCATTTTTGCTGCTTAATCAGTTGTATAATATCCTTCACTCTAGTCCTCTCTCTGATCCATGTTGATCTTTTTCTATCTCTTAGAATTATCCCTAGCATTGCTCTTTCCATGGCTCTCTGCGCTATTCTCAGTTGGTTTTCAGCTCGTTTGGTTCATTTCCATGTTGCCTCACATAATAGTAATAAGAAATACCTATTAATGTTTTATTTAATAGAACAGCAAACTGAACAAAGTAGTTCAAAGTATAGAATAAAACCTAATGCAATCATACTTATATTATATTAAAACATACTAATACATTTTTATTAGCCATGAGAGATAGGCTGTACCGAAATTATCTTGAAACAATTTTAAGTTTGCATTCACACAAGCATTCAGTGTGCACAGACTTTTGTCACAGGGGGGAAAATGTGCACAACATATGATGTTTGCATACTAAAAATTAGAGGGAATATTGGTTACCTCCATAGTCAATGTTGACAGGGTCCAATCAAATACAACCTTAGAGTTATTTTGATAAATATAATAAAATTACAAGATGAATGCAACTCACTAAGGGATTCTACATCTTGCTATGGTTAAAGGTTAATCGGAATAGGATATCAGTTATATTTGTAGGAAGCAGTAAAACAAGAGAAGAGAGACCCAGAAATCAATATCTAACACTAATCATGAGAAACTAGATGACCAGTATGGAAATTCCACGGGTGTTGACAACTAAGATTATTCATGTTTTTTTATCTAAATGTTATACAAACATGGATTAGTTTTATATGCAAAACTCTTCCTACCCTTCAGTAAACTACCTAATTTTCTTTTCTCCAATCTCCCTTCAAACGCTCTTATTAAACTATCTTTTTCTGCCTTCTCTCTTCCTACCCTCTTATCAAACTGCCTAACCATTCCTGTATGTCACTACTAAAAACATAACATTTGAATGCATTCTCTCTTCCTATCCTCTTATTAAACTATTTAACTTTCTTTTCTGTCCTCTCTCTTCCTACCCTCTTATTAAACTACTTAACTTTCTTTTCTGTCCTATTTCTTCCTACTCTTCTTTTAAACTGCTAACTTTCTGTCCTCTCTCATCCTACCGTCTTATCAAGCTACCTAATTTTCTTTCTGCCCTCTGTCTTCTTACTCTCTTATTAAACTACCTAACCTTTCCTTTATGTTATTACTGAAAGTGTAACCTTCAAACACAGATAGGAAGAAACAGAATAATATTATAGATTATTGAATAAGACTTTGACTCAATGTAAAAGAAAATGCTAATATCCTAATCTGCCAGGAATATCATAGAAGGAAAACTGTGTAACATAATCCCCGTCTTAAGATATTAGAAACTGTTAACCAAAACTGTCAACATAGGTTTCTTCAGTTTTTAAGCTGGTCTGTCTGGATGGCTATGTATGTATGTATGTATTGCTCATACAGGCTGCACCAATGGAACTAGAGAGCTGAAATTTTAAAGACTTACTCCTTATTTTGGGGGGTTTTGAACCCCCGCCCCCAATAGGTTTTTAGTGAGGGGTTCAATGTGCAATGCAAGTTTATGCTAAATTGGTCCCTTCATTTGTGTTCGACACATTCATGGTTGTTTTTGAAAATTCAGAGAGCTGAAATTTTAAAGACTTACTCCTTATTTTTTTTGGTTTTGAACCCCCGCCCCCAATAGGTTTTTAGTGAGGGGTTCAATTTGCAATGTAAGTTTATACTAAATTGGTCCCTTCATTTGTGTCCGACACATTCATGGTTGTTTTTTGAAAATTCAGACTTTTTTAGCGATAACCACCCGACATAGGGCGAGAGAAGTAACTGATTCATTGATCCCCCTTTTTTCCAATTTTTTAATTGATCACCGCAAAAAACGGCCTGCTGCCAAAAGACATTAGACACGTGACGGTTTCTACAGAGTGACTAACCAGATCTGTCTTTTCTTCCTTCTTGTATTTTTTAAATAAAAACATTACGCAACAGTGAGTAGAGAACAATGGAGCCATTTGCAATGCAAATGGAGGCTCATTCAGACGACAATGGACAGTTTTTTTTCCTGACTGAATAATTGTTATTGGAGGCTTTGATGGATTATCTATCACCACCCGGGGGGGGAGCGCCTAGGCTGAGCTTTAGTAAGGCTCCCCCCCTCACCTTGCCCCCTGCCTGCCCTACCCTTTGTTGAATAGAATAAAGTGACGTTAAATCATGTTAAATAACTTATGTCATTGTATTATGTATAATGTACCACATGTGTAATATATATATGCAAAAGCACAGTATTTAATCCCAAATACTGATGTGTATACTCAATTAAACCATCTCTCGGCCATCCTCCCTTCTGGGCCCCTACTCAGCCAAATGGTTAACCCACCACTGATTGAAGGATAAAGAAAGAGAAATTGATAGATCAGTTGATGTAAAGGAAAGGTGTCTTTGTAAAATAACTTCTTGTGACTTCTTGCATAAACCTGTCTTTATAGTACTTTTAAGTATTCACCTTTGTGTGTGTAGCCATGTGTTTCGGCCCTGTCGGCTCAGGCCTAGAATACGCCAACTGCATCAACCTGCAGATAGGTAGGACCCCACCCCCACCCCACCCCAAGCAGGGGCCACCTGTTCTTTCACCAAAGTTGCAAGACTCTAGTTAAAAAAAAAGAATCTTTCACCAAAGTCGCAAAACACTAGTTAGAAAAAAATAACCTTTCACCAAAGTCGCAACACTCTAGTTAAGGAAAAGCAACCTTTCATCAAAGTCGCTAGAAAACCCCCCCAAAAACCTCCGACTTTCAGAAGTTTAAACTGATTTCAGCATTAAATGACCCGATCAAGTGTTGATATGCCGCTAAACAAATCAATCAATCATATTCATGTATTTGGTTGGATCCAATGTGCTACATGGAAGTGTTGGGTAGTGGTAGGGTTACCAGCATGGGAAAATGGCCGCTACTAATTATGGCCAATTATGTTCACTTTGCGCTAATGCATTTGGCCAAGGCATGAACCCACATCCCTACACTCTGCCCAATTCAAGGTCATTTCTGGTCGTTTCTAGCCAATTGAAGCAATTTCTAGCATAATATTGAGTTTGCTATGAAGTACAAAAATGTTTATGGATAAGGTCAAATTTAGGTGGTGCTGACCTCCAAGAAATGCTAAGTAACTTAATTGATCAAAAGATTGATAAATTTGTTTGATTCCCCCAAATCTTTGGGCATCTCTTTGTGTGTGTGTCACAAGGCATTGCTAATGTGTACATTCTTTCGTGAAAACTCCATGAATATAAATGAGCCAAATTCAGTTTATTTCAATAAATCTACTATAATAATACACCACATGTATTTATATATCTATCCTTTGTCTGTAACACCCCCAAATCAATTAGTTGATAAAAATATTTCAAGACATTCACAGTATCCATGATGCTGAAGCTTAGGACAACATTTTCGGGACAGATGAAAGGAAAAGGGTAAGGGTAAGTTTTTTTTCATTAACCAGAGCCGTCGGAATGAAATTCATATTGGAGCGGCTGCGAGCAAAGCGGAAAAATTTGTTTAGACCACACCCTTTAGATCGCTGGAAAACACCCCTATTGTAAAAAGTGTACTATTTAATTGATGGATATATGATGATATTCAGATATCTAATTGATGAAGATAATTATGAACAAAAGGCTGCTATGGGAATTTTTTAAATTAGAGCTTCAAAATCTGTCATAAATCAGTGTATTTTTCAAATCATCCACAGACTTTTTCTTTTATTAATCATATTGACTGAAAAATTATAACTGAGTTTTTTATATTCATTTACAGCAATTTCTTCCAGTTTTACTTTTCTGTGCAATTCATACGAGCAAAGACAACTCGATTAAAAAATTAGAAAGGAATTGACCTGACCATAAAACAAAAGAATTGCTCTCTTCTTTAAGTTGTTCTTCTGTGATCTATGCTTGTATGCCTGTAAACTTAAAGCTAGTTTTTTGCAGCATATTTCGAAAAAAAGTGTTGACTGGAATGTTTTTGTCTAATTCATTTCATTTTTACAGTTGGTGTGCCATGTATGTCAATATATTTCTTAGTGTGCCGTCATACAATAAAGTTTGAGAACCACAGTTTTAATGTATTTTATTACATGGGTACACTAGTATCTAAATTTCTACAATTTTATTGAAAAACTCAGTATTAATATCACATATAATTCATATGATTTTATTAACTTTGATGACTAAATTTGATTTCTTTTTTCTTTTTTCTTTTTTTAGGAGATATTGTTGTTGCTGATTCAGAGAATCACCGAATACAAATTTTCACCCGTGAAGGAGTTTTAAAATTCAAATTTGGAACAAAAGGCTGTAAACCCGAGCAGATTAACTATCCAATGTGTGTGGCGATGACCACAGATGACAATATTGCCCTCACAGATAGTGTTAATGCCTCTGTAAAAATATTTACCCAAGATGGTAAACTACTCCACCAATATGGAAGCAATGGACTTTTCGAATTTCCCTATGGTATTGCGGTTAGTAACGATGACGACCTCGTTGTAACTGATATCTGTAAACACTGTGTGACTGTTTTGACACCGAGTGGAGATTACAGTCACAGTTTCGGTTGCTATGGTGACAACCCGAGAGATTTTGATCACCCTTATTTTGTAACGGTTAACAAGCAGAAGCAGATTTTAGTCAGTGACTCGGGAAATAGCTGTATTAAATTATTCCGTTTCGATGGACGTCTACTTCGGACTTTCACATTGCAAGATTTCCGGCTGTCAGTCGAATGCTATGCAAATCTTCAAGGCCTGTGTTCCGATGTCGATGGCAACACCTTGGTCATCTGCAACAGCACGATTTACGTCCTGGCTCGGAACGGACGCCTGTGGGAGGTGGTCACCCCAAAGGATGGCCTCACCACACCCAAATGCATTGCTTATTCAAGTAATGGAGTGTTAGCCGTAACGCATTCGGGTTACAATGAGAAACATGAAGTCTGCCTTTTCGAATATAACAAAGATGATTATAAATCCTTGAACACACTGCTGTTTTATGCAATTGACATCTGAGTTGATGAAAGCAACAAGAAAAAAAAGAAAATTTAAATAACAGCTGTGATATCTGCAAATGGCAAAAAGTAAAAGTCTTAATTACTTTTGTCAAAAGAAAAATGTCAATATTTATTGACATACTTGTTGATGTTCGTTCTACTAACAATATTGTCTATAATTTTGAGAAGCATCATTAACATTCAAAGAGTTCTTCAAACAATTGAACTCCTTCTTGCTGTTTGCGTTGTTCACACAACATTTCGGTTGATCCATTCTACAGCCTTCTTCAGGTGTACTATCCGAATGTAATGGTAGTAAACAGAATTCTTTTTTTCAATAGCAGCAACGTTTATAATGTAAGATGCAGGTGCCTCCAACTCCCCTCCTTGCTAGGCCAGGACTTCCATACCGTGTCCCTGTTAAGCAACAGTAGCCACATTTAATTGAATTCCGTACTGGTCTGATTCGTACACTTAGCCGACATGCTGATGTATGCCGCTTCTTTGAGTTTTCTCACTTTCCAGCGGCTTTCTCTGTCTATGATCTGGACTTATTCCCAGAGAGGGTAGTGTTCGCCTTTCTCTCTCCAGATGTGGTCTGCCATACCAGATTTCTCTAGTTTGCCTCCCCAAAAATGTCTGTTTATTACCATTACATTTGGATAGTACAACTGAAGAAGGCCATAGAATGAATTGGCCAAAATCGTTGTGTGAACAACAAAAATAACAAGAAGGAGTTCAATTGTCTGAAGAACTCTTTGAATTTATTCACATTATTGATTGTACAACAACTTTGTAAAAAACCTGTTTAAGCTAAGGTTAGTATTTAGGTTTTGAGTAGCACAGACTTTGATTTTTCTATTTCCCTTGAATAAAACTAATTTTGGGTTCTTCTTCCTTGCTCTCCAAAATAGGATGACCCCATGGGTATTCCTTATACTTCAATTATCTTTACAGTTAACATATAATTACCCATCAAAAATCTTCTTTTTATTTACCAAGAAAGATCCCTAGAATCAATCATCAAGATGTCATTTGCTAAAATCCTTGAAGAATCAGGAATGATTGCCAATCTAACCAAGAACTCATGGTGATGTCGTATGAACTAGTAATTTGATCATGAATCATCCTTTGAATAAATTCAATCAAATACAGTACTGGACCGTTTATCCAGCAAACTTGGAATCTGTGGTGACCCGGATTTCTGGACCAAAGCTTAAAATATAAAATAAACAATGAAAAGTAAAGAACAAAATTGTATTTAACAGATACAAATGAATACACTTCTGAAGAAGGGTCTGTTTGACCTTTGTTGATCTACTTAAAATGTAGAATATAAGATATACAAAGAAAAGTAAAGAACAAAATTGTTTATAACATATACAAGTTGATCCACTTAAAAAACTGTTGATCAACTAGGTATTTGCCAGTATAGTTCAAGAGTTAAATCCTGAAACTCTTAGACCAAAAAGTACATAGTTTATCCTGGCAAGCTTGGGACCAGACGTGAATCGGTTTCTGGATTTCTGGACTAAGACTTAATATATTCTTAAAATATAAAATAAACAATGAAAAGTAAAGAATAAAATTGCATGTAACAGATACAAATGAATATATTTCTAAAGCAGGGTCTCTTTGATCTTTATTAATCCACTTAGAATTCTTGAAATATAAAATATACAATGAAAAGTAAACAAAGAAAAGCAGAGTGGAACTGTTTATAACATATACAAATTAATTCACTTCAAAAACAGGGTCTGTTTAATCAAAATTAATCCACTAATCTTCATCTGAAGACAATTCAACCATGCCACAAAAAGTAAAACAAAATTGACAACAGCAGACAACCTACTACAAAACCCACCAGATTCAAAACTAGCCAGTTTCAAGATTAGCTGGGTTTTTTTGTAATTCCAGTTTTCGGGAAGCAGGATAAATGGTACAGTACTGAACCACAATAAATAAATAAATCTTGATAAAAATAATCAACCAATCAAATTGTAATTTTCTAAGACAAGGTGTTGCTATTATACATTGATTCTTTCATACCAGTTTCCTTATCTTTGTTGTCTTTATCACAATGTTTTGGCTGCTGTACCCACTGACCTTCCTAAAGTCTATGTTATATTCAATATCCTTCAGAGGATTTTGAATGGAACCCTGGGGCACTGTTTTCATTCCCTACCTCTCGTGTCTGGTGTCCTTCCTTAAGAATTTCAGAAAATGCTACAAATGAATCATCTCTGTCTTTCCACTTAACTGGTGTATATTTGCCAGGGACTCATGACTTCAAAGAAATCAGATAAACTTCTCCAGCACTTTTATTCGCTCAGCAGTAGGGGTGTTTTTTTTATACCAAAACCTAATATCTGTTCTTTTCTAATGAGAGGCTCCCATGTGGTGTTGATATCTATGCTAGGCCTACAGATTGTATTATTTGAGCATAGAATGTGTGCTGATTCTTTTGTCTTAGTCTCCAGTATTTCTTCTATATGTATTATTTTAAAATCGGTTGAAAATCCCTATTGTTTTTTTTTAAATTTCAAAGAAAATCAAATTCTGTGCAATTCATAATCATTGTATTAACCTTAGAATTCACGAGGAAGCAGAAAAAGTTTTCTCTTTTAATCACATAAATATTGAATACACAAAAACTGCAAAATTGTCAAAGGCTAAAAATAACAAAACCAAACTGATAGATGTACCGGTAACCCATTTATCTCTGACACTTTTCAATTACTTTTAAGTTTGATAATATTTGACCAAGTAAGATAAAAATGAATGTGTGTTATACATGGATATAAGAAGTGTTTTTATCGTAGATTTTCCTGAAATTCTAGATTAGAAAATGTTTTGAAGAAATAAGAGTGAAAATGAGACAAAAGATTTGTTTAGAATATAAAGAGAAATAGAATCTAGTTATGGAATATTCCGGTGTTCACATAAAAACATATACTTAAAAATAGAGCAGACAAAGTTCAATAATTTTTTTTTACTATAACTTATTATTAACACCTCTAATGTGTGCAAATTTTACTCAAATTAGTCATATATTATTGAAGTTATAAGTCAGTGGTTCCCAACCTTTTCATTAACAAGGATCCCTTTTATTTAAATGAATTTTCCTATGGACCCCAGGCTTTTGAAATGTCTGTCTGCTCAACAAGCTCACAGACCCCATGATTTTGAAAGCTCACGAACCACCAATAACACCTTGGTGGACCCCTTCCTCACACCATGGTCTGTGGACCCAAGGTTGGGAACCGCTGTTATAAGTAATTGAAGTGTGCCAGAGATAAATGGGCTTCCAGATTTTATTTGTTAAAATGAAATTTGTTATTTCTTTGCTTACTTCAACTTCTTATGATGTAAGCAGACTTTATCTCTGTGCTCAGGAAAAAGTTTTAAAAACTTGTCTCAACTTTTTTTTAGACAAGATGTTATAATACTTGTATTTCAGTTCATTCAGATTAGTTCTCTTGTGTTTGTTATTTTTTTTTGTCACAACATTTCGGCCGTTATACACTGTGGCCTTCCTTGGGTGTCTTTACATGCTGCTTTCCCCTCCCATACATATCTGATGCCTCTCTCGGCAAGCTCTTGGAACTGTGCTTTCCGGACATCTTCAACCCGTGACCTTCCAGTGAACTAGGTGAATTTCACCAGCTCCCCTATTATTGTCATGTTTCTTTTTGATTAGTGGTTCCCAAATGCTATTGATATCTATGCTCATCAATAAAGAACAAACATTGAATTTAAGGTTCCCAAAACATGACCTCCAAAATGGAAGTGTTAGCGAAATTCACCCAGTTCACTGGAAGATCACGGGTTCGGCATGTAGCTCATGGGAGAACAGTTCCAAGAACTCACAGACAGAGGTGTGTATGGGAGATGAAGCAAAGTTCCACATTCCAAATTACAATCACTGGGAGGGGGGGAATACTGTATGGGCTGAATCATTATGATAAAAAGCAACAAAATGAGGAAATTACTCTAAATGAACACAAATACAATGTCTAAATAACTTGGTTGGATCTTGTTGAATAAGGAATTTTCTAAAAATCAACAATAAATCTATAAAATGGGGAGGCCAAATTTATGAATTACATAATTTTTAACACGTGTTTGTACAATAAAATTCAGAGATATAAAAAAAGATTTGCATGTTTGAATAGTAACTTTATTCTCAGAGACAATATCAATAATCTTACTTGGATTTTTAAAGAATTTTTTAATATGTTTTTTTTACTAATGAATATCACCTAATAACCAGAGGTCTATTTGTCAATGTTAGGGGTTCTCATCATGTCTTGTGTTTAATTCCAATCAAAATACTTTAAATCCTATTAATCCTATAATTAAGGGTATCTTCAATGATTTTCTAACTGCATTGGCTGTTCATCATGAGTTGTGGTCTGGGCATTTGTCGATGGTGCCAAAAAGCTTTTGGTTTCTGGTGATTTTTATAAATTATGAACCATTAAATATACAAACAAGTACAATATTCATTCCTTTCCTAAATATTTGATGCATTAACAAATGCATGAAGAACCCAGAAATATTACTTTGTACTTTTATATTTTACTTATATATTTTGCATGGTGAAGGCAATGCTTGAAAGATGTCTTGAGCTCTTGACTGACAATGCCAAATATATATCGCCAGGCCCGTGTAAAGCTGGTAATAGGCCCAGACCAGATGGGGGGAAATGTAGACCCCGTTTCAAACTGCTCATCAAGTATTTTTGTAATCAGTGTTAAATGCATATGATTTATGTATGGGTATATACAAATATGTGTAGTGTATATGATGTACTTACAAGTAACAGAACAGAATAAAAGAACTAGAAAGATTTATAAAAAAGGTAATGGTAAACAGGGGTGGATCCAGGGGGTTTTCCAGGGTCTTCTGGAAGACCCTCAGAATTTTTCCTAAAATCTTTATTTATATATTGTTTTCTGAGCGTCTTCCAAGTTTTAAATCTTTTTGTCTCAACACATGACAAACTTCAAGACCATCAGAATTCTTTGGAAGACGGTCAGCTCAACAGGCTGGGTCCACCCATGGTAAGTAATTCTATTCAAAATGTATATAAGACAAAAGAGTAAAGAAGCAGTAGAAACAATAGTACGTTCATGTTTATTCAGTATTTGGAATTTATCTGTATTAACCTTCTATGAATCTTCTTTAAAATATTGATATTTTGTGCTGAAGGGTTTTTCTTGACCCCCTTTACAATATCAATATTCTTTATCAAAGGGTCCCCCCTTTGCCTCTACCAGGGGTGAGTAGGTCTCCTTAAAATCATAGGCCCATGCCAACTGACCCACCTAACCCCACCTCTTATTCTCTGTATATTGAATTCATTAAGGCACTTTCTGTAGAGCAATAGCTAGCAACCTAGTCTTGCGGGCCATTGCTAGTGAGTTTGATTCTTATAAAGTGTTCCATTTTGGGGGCCTTGTGCCTAACTAGCCAAACTTTAGCAAATACTTACTTTGGATTCATTAGTTACTATGAGACAGTTGAGATAGAAAAAAAGATTAATTTCACGACTGATTTTTCCTAGGTATGTACATCCATACGTTACGCAAATGGCCTAGTTGGAAAAGAAGTCAGCAAGCAGCACCAACTTGATTTTTCAAGAAATCATTGAAGGAAATAAAGGGTCAATGAGGCCATGCACTCAGTAATTACTGTGCAGATATAGTAACAACCTGTTATAATCTAGACACAGAACAAATGTATGAACTAATATCAATAAAATAAACAGTGGTGGGATTCTAGCCAACAGCTGTCTATATGAATGATTTTATCCGGGTTGCCATCTAATATGTCTATTTGGTTCAAATCTCTCTAACTTATTTATATTTGTTTACATATTTTATACATGTACATCATTGAAGCAAGATGTCATGAAACTATTCTACCTCAATCTGTTCATAAAAATGATCACGTGATCAAAATTTTATGAAATTTCAAAAAACTTAAATCAATATAGAATAATAATCCTTCAGTTATGCAAGGCTTAATTCTGACCAGTGGATACTTTATTTGATTTTTTTTCTATGTTTAGTATACAACATGTTGAAATGACTATATTGATTTGCTATGAAATAATGATATTTACACAAGCAGAATAATATATAAGAATTTTGTTGAGTCAAAAATTATATTGGTAATAGTGTTCTTTTTTTAAGATAAAATTATTTAAGTTTTGTTCTGAATTTCTGAGATGAGGAATTATCATTATTATACACTGATTTAATCAGACTAGTGTCCTCATCTTGGTTGTTATAGTTACAACATTTCGACCGTTGTACCCTCTGGCCTTCTTCAGGTTGCTGTTGTACTTGATAACCTTCTGGGAATTTCAAACCAAACCCTTTATTCAATCCATGGGGATAGATTGTTCTCATTTCATTGCCTGCGGATATCGCGTGTTAGTTAATTATTCCTAGTTAATTCCTACATGGCCTAGTGGATAAAGATGTTGTTTGTATATCTAGTAATCTGCCTGGCGATTGCAGGCTCAATCCCTGGGTAGGGTAGTGCTGAAAAGTTGTATACTCAGGTTCAGTGGAAGAGGCAAACAAGCAACATCACAAGTTAGGAAGAATTAACTGATATGAGATATCCCCAGCAGTAAAGGACAAAATGCCGTTATCAGTAGATAAATATGATATGTCATCAAGTGTCTGGAAAGAAATGAAGTAAGGCTATCGAACGATGTGTTTCTGGCTTCTGGCTCTTCTGGCTTATATTTTAACATTGTTTTGATTTGTAATCATAATTTAATCATTTATAATCATATATATTTCATTCTGGGATCATCAGGGGACTAGGGTGCCAAACATGGGTGTTTAGGTGTTAGTCTAGTACTGGTAACCTCTACCCAAAGACCTACTCAAACCCAACCATTGGGTTATAAGACACAGGGTGATTTATGAAAGAATTTGGTTTTCTTTTTTAAATCCAATATTTTTTTTAATAACTTGAAACTAAGTCTACAAAAACAACTGCATGTTGTTTTTTTCCTGTAAATTTATTGTATAGGGAGGACAAAGTCTTTTTCTATAATTCGACATCTATGTATTTGTTTAAAAACTACAGTGATGGCTCAAGTTTAGTAATATGGTGCCAATTCTAAGTGAAAAATTACTTTTCTTTGCAGATGATAAGTTGTCTGCCCTTTGTATCATAAGTGTTACGACCAATATTGATGAGATATGAGCCATGCTGAAGAAGTTCTATGGTAAATTAAAGATGGCAGATTTGAAAGTGGAGAATAGTGAAAGCTTGAGAAACAATGTGAGCGTTTGCGAGAAGCTTGTTATGGAAGTATCAGTGAGATTGAAGATTCTGGTGAGAAATGTCGATTATACTTTTAATGTCCGCCGGGCACACCAATTTCTAAGAGAATCAACTATTTAATGTAAATCTATTTAATATAAAGTTTTTATGCTCTCCAGACGTATGTAATAGAAAGTATGTTTACTTTAAAATAAAAATCTCTTTAATCTAATGTTTTTATGCATGACGCCCGAAAGCAAATATATACTGTAATGTTTTTATGTTCACCAGATGTAAATAGAAATTTAATGTTATTTCAAATAAAATGTCAAATAAAATATTGATTTTCAGATCTTTACTTTATGCAGTTGAACAAAAAGGTAAAGATTCCGTTTAGCTAATCTGACGGACATAAAGTAAGGTTCCAGTTTAGCCTTATATATTGAAAATCAAAATCCCCACCTTGAAAACATAAAAAGTTAATTTTTCTTAAAAATCAAAAATTTGCAGAATAAATGAACATTAAGCACATAAAATACATAAAAAAATATTTTTCCTATCAAAACACTTCTCTTATAATTGACGTGCCTGGTGGTTCTGGCGTGCATAAAAAAAATTTGATCTGAGAAATGTTGATATTCAGAGAGTAAGAAAGATGAACAGACTCTGTACCAAATCCATTAAAAAATGGAAGGTGTTTTTGTTTTTTTACAATTTGATAAAGAAGATATTTTGAAAATGGGTATGAAATATTTGGCTCACAAAGTTTTTTTTTTAAAAAAGTATGTTTTTTTTTTTTTAATTTAAAAAAGAACAGAGAGAGACAGAAAGAAAATGTCCAAACCAGAAGTTGTATTTCAATGATAATTCTTATCATAAAAATGGTAAATTTCTTCCTGGGGGAAAATGTTGAAGTGAACAAGAAAATGCATCGCTCTGAAATGGTCTGATTCAAACAGCATTCTGGCAAATTTTTAGCCAATTATAAAATATTTTCTACTTTTTTATAAAAGGCAGGCAAATAAAAACCCTTCCTCCATCAATATCAGGACATACAAAACTCCAAATATGGAGAAGGGTAAATGCAATTTGCTCAAATCATTAGGTTTCTTACTAACAGCACTAAAACAGCTTCAAAATATCTTTTGATGACGTTTGCAAACTTCTGTCTCAATTTCTTTAAATATTTCAAATGGCTCAATATTTATTCAAGTAGAACTTTTATTATTTCCTCTTGTATAATTCACTTTCTTTTATCACTTGAATTTTTTTAGCTGCAGCCATATTAAAAAAAAGGCCTTTCCTATTCATAGTTTTAGTTAAATTTCTTAAGTTATAATTATTACATAAATTGTACCCTTGTTTCATTTATATTCTTGCAAAATCCAAAATAATCAAATCTTTAATAAACCTCAAACATATCATAAGTGTGTTGCTCAAAATGTATATATGTGTGCCAATGAGTGAGGAATTGAAGGAGAAGGGTGTTGCCCATTATTGAAATGAAGAAAACATGAGATAGAAATTTGATCACAAGAGGATGAGGAGTTGGCTCTTCAGTTTTTAACTCTTGTAAGATACGAAAAGCATGTATTAAGACATGTAATGCTTTCTCTACTCAAGTGTGACCTTGTTTGGGGGCCTGTGAGGAGGGCAGGATGTTCAGAGGCAGGTAAAACAAAGTACAAGGGAAGAGGATTGGAAGAGAGAGAAACAAAGGTGCTACTATAGCCTACAGTCTACCAGGCCCTATCAGTGCTCCCAGTAGACCACAGCTTCTTGGCCTTATGAAAATGTAGTATCTGTTATTATCAGCTTAATATGATAATTCCTGATGTGAGGACATCGATAATAAACTGATTGACACTAATATAGTAGACTGGACCCTAACCCTCACGCTAACCCTAAACCCTAACCTGAACCCTTCACGTTTTGTCAGGTTAGAAATGTAGTGCAGGTTACGGTCTTAACCTTAAAATAAATTAAACTACATTGTTTCTTCTTTGACTGAAATAAATTGTTTTCCTTTACACAACAACTGTGGTTTAAGTCATTTAACATTGGGAACATATCAGATAGTAAGCTGATGAGAACAGATACTACACTTTCATCTTAGCCAAAAGACACAGAAGCCACGGTCCACCAGGATCACTGATATGGCCCAGTTCACTGCACATTATAGTAGCCCCAAAACAAAAGTATAGGGATGGCTGCATGATGGTGTATCAAAAGAGGCAATTGTAAAGCATATCATTGGCTAATAAGTTTATAATGTTTTTATTTTTATTAAAAATGATTATTTTCATACAATCAACAAGATGGCTCTTTCAATGATACTTCTTTAATTTTTTTTCATGCAATCTTTTGATTTTTTGAAAATTTTCAATTTATTTTTATCTCTTTTCACTGAAAATCTTAAAATGAGGCAGTTTGAATTTCAAAACTTTAAACATTTCTACAGATTTATGCACCACCCTGTATACACAAACACAAACACACACACTGAGATGTAAAAAAAAATAATAATGATATATTCTGACCAACATTTTTGGGAACGTCTTTGAAACAATCAAAATCCTTTTATAGCAGAATATTAAAGGCTATTATATCCATTATTTCTGTTGCAAATTGGATATTGTCTGCTGACTTCTTTTTGACGTCTCCTCCTGCCAAATTTGGAGGATTGAACAGATTTAATTTGCCTGCAGTGTTTTTGATGTTAAAAGAATTCATTGGCCAAAATTAATTAATATCTGTAGCATTAGTTTAATTAAGATTAATTAAAATCTAATTAATAACTTTGATTTCTTTCCTGTTAGGAAATTTGTAACTTGTTTTTGGTTACTGCAAAACTTCAGCAGATCAAGATTCAAATCAATGAGCGGCAGAAATTCTTTAATCTGTTCAGACTAATATCCTCATGTTTATTTTCCGTTTTAGCTTTGTTCAACAAGGATAAAAATCTGGAAAATGTTTAACATTTACGATGCTTCATCTTGCAATTATCGATCGGTGTATTTTTTCTCCTATTTGATTCATATTCTGCAAATTAAATTATTAAAAACAAGATTTTTGGATCTGGCATGAGTCAAGGTTCTACTTTTTATTCAAAAAATTTCTGCAGTTAAATTTTTAAAATACAAAAATTTTTAAAATACACAAAAAACTATTTTTTGTCTGTTTATTTGACTTCTTGTTTTAAAAGTGTTTCTATGCATAAGATGATACAAATTTTAAAAGAATTACATTTTTAAAAAATTAAATTAAAAAAAAAATTAAATTTAAAAAAATTAAATTTCTGCAGAAACACGTTTTTTTGTCTATTTGCTTAACTTCTGGTTTTAAAAATGTTTCTATGCATATGACAATACAAGTTTAAACAGAAGGTGAGGAGGAATGGGTGTCTGGTTTGGGTTTTTTTGGCTTTTTTTGTCCATTCCTGCAATATTAATTCATATTCAATATCAATTCGATTTAATTTATTTTTTTAATTGGCCCGACATCTGGAAATGCAAAAGTTATATTTTGTAACAAAACATTATTTTATGATTTCTTTTCATTTATTTGATTTTCTTGTAATGTTTTTGAAGAAATGAGCAGCCATTTTGGAATTTTCACAAAACATCCACATCGCATTTTTACTGATAAAATAAAGATTTATATGTGCATAAGTATCTATGTGCACAAATAAATATGTGCACTGTGTGTGCATATGATTGTATATATAATTGTGCACTCTGTATGCATATAATTATGCACAGCGTGTGTATATGATTGTGTATATTATTTTACACCCTGTGTGTATATGATTGTATATATGATTGAGCACGGTGTGTATATTATTGTGTACCATGTGTGTGTATGATTGTGTATATGATTATTGATTATACACCCTGTGTATATGATTTTACACTCTGTGTGTATCTGATTGTGCACCGTGTGTGTATGATTGTGTAGATTGTTTTGCACCTTGTGTGTATATGAATATAAATTTTATTTGTACATATCTGTATATACATGTGCAAGTATGTGTGTGCGTTTATATTGATACATATTGATCAGTGTGTTGGGACCCAATCAAAACATGTTGCTTAGTATGCTCAACGTATCATTGACTGTAACTTATTTTTGTTTGCCAAGAAGTTTATATGTCTTATACTGGGTGCACTGGGCCACCAGTGCATAACATTGTGCAACACCCAGTTTCTCATGCCAAAGAAAAGGAAATCAAACTATTTCAGTTACTTTGTATGTATATATGTATACAATTGTGACTGTGTGTCTGTGCCTATCTATGTTAATGTATTCATAAATTTATTTGATATATATATATAACTAAAGGGAGTAAATCCAAGTGTATATATACGTAAATATCTTCGGTTAATAATGGAAGTGTAATGTAAAACAGATTTGATTATAGCTTAAACTGATATTTCAGCTCTGTGTGTGTGTGTGTGTGGTTATACATAAAGATGTGTCCAAATATATGAACATAAACAATGAAGGTAACTCTGAAAAACATTCTTGTAAGTTTGTTATCATAATTTTTGTTTATTTCAACCCAACATTTTGGCTGATTAATCTTCGGCCTTCCTCAGTTTAGGGGTAACTTCAATCATGGAAAGTCAGTTGATCCTCTTTACACATTGCAAAGAATCATTGTGTTAAAATACTGTATTTCCCGGCTGATAAGATGCTACAAGTGGTAAGATGCACCCTCTAATTAGCTAGGTATTTTTCGGTAAAAAGAAATATTTGAGGATTAAATAACTTAACACACTGGGATTTGTGGGCGTTGGCAAACTCCTCCCTACTACTTGACCTTCGAATGCTAAGATGCAGGGTGATTTTTAGGGAATTTTTCAGGGAAAAAATGCATTTTATCAGCCAGGAAATACACAATTTTTAATTTGTTTTGCTTTCTTTCTTGTCTATTCATCTTCTAATTGTTAAGTCGACGGATCGTTTTATCTGACACTTTTTCTTTTTTTAGTGTTTCTATGCATATGTATGCATATTTGGAACCTGAACATTTAAAGATTACAAAAAAAATTTTTACAATATGGTAATATTCAAACCTGGGGAAATGAAGTTTTTGGCAAATGAACCCAGAAAGAACTTGGCTAAAAAATCAAATTGATTAATTGAAATGAAAAAGGGATTTTTTTGGTCTCTATTTTTGTTTCAAGTCTGACTGGGGATGATTTCTTTGACATTTTTTCAAATATTCAACTTAAGGCAGTATTAAATTAGAATTGTCATAAAATAATAATGATAATTATTATTATTATTATTATTATTATTATCATCATCATCATTTGATCATAATATCTACTTCTACAGGGTGTCCCTAAAGTCTGGACACATAGGCAAAATGCATATTTTCAATAAAAAAATTTGAACAACATTTTATTTAATTGAAATATTAATAAATAACATCTTCAATGTGTTTTTCACCATTTGTGATGCAAAGTTCAATGCGCTTTGCAAGATTCACATGAACCCGATACATTAACTCCACATTTCCGTCAATTTGAGCACATTCATTTATGATGAATTCCCTCAGTTGTCTCGTATCTTTAATATTCAATGAGTAGACCTTCAATCCTTTCGTCTTTCGACAAACTCATATTGAATCTGTGGGGCAAAAAAAATATAGTTAGTTATAAATAGTGATATTTCCTATGTGTCCAGACTTTAGGGACACCCTGTATAATGAACGTGATTGGTGATATTTTTCATCAAGAGAGATAACTATTAAATACTAATTATAGAGTAATCTCCCTTTTTTTCTTCTTTTTTTTTCTCTTTCAAATGCGTAAAAAATTCCAGGTTCATTCTGGTTTGATATTTTATAAGTACTGGGCAATTGCAAAATTATTTAAATACAGCTGTCATTTTTTGACAGCATGGGTAATCTAGTCTATAGAAGTGTTCAAAATTTCTTTAATAAAATTTCAGTCTTTCATTTAAAATAATTGGAGTTTGAGGGAGTGGCTGACTTGATTTCCTCACATTTTCACATCTAACAAAAATTGAAATTTCTTGTAAAAAAAAAAAAAGGAGATAATATAGTATTGCTCATAAGTATTTGAACAAACAGAAATTCTGCCTGTATGGCTTGGTTTTAAGAGTTAAAAACAGGAGCCTTACAAGAAGATCCAAATTATAATGCAATCAGTACCACAAGGCATGTGTTTAGACATGTTTTTGTAGTTCTCAATGCCAATTTTCAGGAAAATTTTTTTAAAAATTGAATTAAATTGTTAAATGAATTAAACCAAGTATTTTTTCTATCCTGCTAAAATTTTGTTCAGAATCAATCACAAAGGTGATTGGAAAGACTAACTAACATTGTTATTTTGAAGAAGTGCCAAACTAGTTTGTTAAATAGCCTTAAACTAGACCAATACATATATGGAAAGAATTCAATCTTAGGCAAGAAACGGTTTGTGTTTGTTCAAATACTTATGAGCAGTATTGTAATTAGGTTCAAACATTAAAAACAAATCCTAAAAAACATTTTTCCTGTTGTACAATTATTGTCAGCAAACACAAATTCCTGCATTTTTTTTCTCATTTGAATTTTTTTTTAAATGTCAACCTAAATAATTTCTTTAGAATTATTTGGTTCATGTACAAAATAATAATTTCATTGAAAATTAAAATATATATTTAAATTTATTTAAATTTTATTTTCAAATCATAAAAAGAAATCAATATATTTGCAAATACTGATTCATTTTATTGAATGGTTAGTAAAACGTTTTTCTATTAATTTCAAAATTTAAAATGTTTTTCTGATGATTATATAAATTTTTCGACTAATTGTAAAGTTATAACGTGTTTTTCATATTAATTTTTTAACAAAATTTTTAAAATTGATTTTCAAATTCAAAATCTTTTTTTTATCATAATGTATATTTCACCACAAAATTCAGAAAAAAGGCAACAAAAAAATCAGCCAAAAATTAAATTCGATTCATGTTCTAACCAGCCGAAGCAGTGCATTCTTTGTATTTGTTTATTTTATGTATGCATCTATCTATATCTATCTATCTATATATACGCTGTATACACACTGACGGAAAATAAAATTGCAACACCCTGAATATGCGTTTCAATTTACTCAAGATTAAAAGTACAGGTAATATAGCTGGACTACAGTAAATGATCACATATACAGATCAATACGTGCACAGGTTAAAAAATAAGGGGTCTATCAACAATACTCAGACCCCTTTGGTTCATGGTCAGTGTTAAAGGAGGATATACAGTGTATTAATATGAGGTCTCAGTACTTTTGATACAACCCTTATTTTGTAAACTGTGCACGTATCGATCTGTATATGTGATCATTTACTGTAATCCAGCTATATGACCTGTACATTTAATCTTGATACCTATTCAGGGTGTTGCAATTTTATTTTCCGTCAGTATATATATTACAGAGGAAGCTGCTTATTGTGATCACTTTGGGACAGGGTCCTTTACATAACAATAACCAGTTGATAACATTAAGCAAAGGATATACAGAGGAAGCCACTTATTGTTATAATTTTGAATAAAGTGTTTAGGATTTTGATAACAATAACCGTTTGATAACATTTATATGATATATTTATACTAAGCGGCTTCCTCTGTAAATGCATATAATTTATATTCTAACAGATTTTGATTTTTTGATATCTCTTCTACTCCCAAAGATAGTGCATAGCTATCAATTTCTATGTTTCAACTGAATTTAAATTATATTGTTGTTATATTCTTACTGACAATTATAATCCATGCTCATTATTATTAATGGCGTCCCTCAATATAGCGCAGTTCATTATATAGACGGTTTGCGATATAAAGCGAGTGGTTTGTGGACCCCAACATTTTTGCCTATAGTATTGCTCACTTGTCCAGAAAACAAAAAGAAACAACAGAATTTCATCAAAAGACTTACTTAATATTACTAAAGTATTAAATTTCTTCAATTTTCAATCAATTAACATATAATTATGTGGTGTTTTACACATAATTTCTTTGATTTTGTGATGAAAACAACACTTTCGTTCCCCAGTGAACTTGTTTTGGCACTGATAATTGTCTTTTGATCATCCACGGTTCAGTTATAACCTGTTTGTTTTTCTTGGACCGCAAGACCTGCGCTATAAAGGGGGACTACTGTATTGAAATCATTATTGCCATTACCAAAACTTTTTAATAATGTTTTTCTCTCTCTTGCTCTTTCTATCTCTGTTTGAGTGTGTGATCCATAAATGACTTTTTGTACTGGATATAAAGTATTGCTCAAAATGGTCGATGGCTGATAAAAAAAATGATGTTTAAAAACAAAAAAAGAAGGGTTGATCTTGGCTATTGTCTATGTCTTGGATCAATTTTCTGTCTGTGTTTTTCTTTCTTTCATTATTATTTTTTTTTCAAGTGGAACAAAAAATAACAGTATTGCATTTTATGCATCACTTTATTGTACACCAATTTTATGACTTTATTATATTCTTATTGAACCTCAAATTGCAACAAGAATAAAATCAGTTATTTTAATGAATTTGTGTTTGTGTGCAATTTATTTTGAGGTGCGAGTGGCATAGCAGTTAACAACACAGTCAATGAAATTGTCGAGCCAAGTTCAAACCCTGGTTGAGGCTGTTTACATTCACTTTGTTCTAATGCCCTGAATGGCATGAATCCATTTTTCGTTGCCCTAGGCTATGGGTAAAATAGCAAGACAGACTGGGCTCTTTAGCCTTGGCAAGGCAACTACTCTAGGAGAGGGACAACTCTGATTCCAAACCAGGGAGAGGAGCTCCCTTAACACTGTTGGATGCCAACTTTGACATCCTTCAGGCAGCTCCTTCAGCCAAGTTGATGCCAAATATATCATGCTCTACTTTCCTTTGGACTACATCAGCAAGGCCGAGAGGGGGATACTTCCGACTGGGCATCTCAGAATCTCCATACGCTTCATCCAGGCTTATGTCCTGGAGAGATCATTCAGTATCATTCCATTGTCTATCAAGACAGAAGGTGCCTTTTTTCTTGGTGTGATTATCTATTGATTAATCAGTTCAATACAGCTATTTATGTCTTTCTTTCCCTTTTATTTTTATTTGTACACAGAGGCATCAACAAAATGAATGAATGGCTTGGCTTTGCGAGCGAAGATTTTGGGGATGGCCCTCTACAGCATTTTGAGCCAATGACGGCGGGACCAACGCGAGGAATAAACCTCCAGCCTGAGCAGTGTAGTTTTAAGGTGAAGTGCAACTTGCCCAGGGTCGACCCCACCCTTTAAACCAAGTGTTTGCATCTTATGGGCCACCGGGTGGTGCGGATAGGAGCAGGGCCCATAGGTCATAGGTTTGGCAGGAGTGTCCTTCTCCTGACAGATGCCCGAGCTAGCTACAGGGGTCTGTCGCCCCCTTGTGGGAATGTTCCGATAGTAAGACTGAACTGTGGTTAGACAGAGCATGAGCATCCCATAGTTGGTAGCAGCCTGTAGGGGGGATCAGGATGGAGCAGCTGCCTGTAGCGTATACCACAGATTTTCAGTGCGGCTGTTTGCAACCTGTTTCCTCATGAGAGTACAGCCATCTGCGGTTTTAGGTACAGGCCTTGGTTCCCTCCTATGTGAGCAGATGTAGATTTTGGGGTTCTGCTGACCCCGTCAGAGCAGTGACCTGACGTTATAGCAGCCTGAGCAGGTTCGTTCCCAGGTCCAAGTCACATCCTTGCGCAAAAAAAAAAAAGAAAAAAAAAGGGGGCCAGGTAAATTGTCGGTTTTGTAGTCACGTTTACCTTTCCTTTCCTCCATTCTCTTTGTTTGTTTTTGCTTGGGTGGGGGTTTCGGCGCTGAGCTTGCGTTGTTGTCTTTTTGCTTCTGCCCTGATTCTATGTTTAGCTTTGGCGAAAGATGTGGTCTTGTATATAAGCTTACACCAAGTTTGCCTGTTTGTGGCCTCTTTGGCCCAGTTTCAGGGGTTTAGTCCACAGTAGCTGTGGGTTTGTTTTAGGGAGTCCCGGAATCTCTTTTTTGGGGCCCCTATGTTTCGCTTCCCGTATATATACACACACATATATATATATATATATATACACACACACACACACATATATATATACACACACATATATACATATATATATATGAAATCAAGATTTATCTGACAGAGTTGAATTGACAAGTCAGAAGGCCATGTATGAACAAATGAAATCTTTCTTTATTTCAACGTCTTGCCTATCTGGCTTTGTCAAGAAATTATAATGGAGATATACAAAAGATATTTCTTATTTATGTAGGGTCTTTGTCTGGTTGGTGTGTGTGTGGGGTGTGGGGAATGATAATTAAGCTGGGTGGATATTTAATATGTTCTGGGGAAATTAGCGTAGGGCTTACTCAGTGTGTAAAGTCAACCAGTGTCAGATGCTATCTTGGTTTGAATCAGGAATTTGGGCTTTTAACTAAGATATAAGATATTGATCAAGATTCAGTTCAGTTTACATCGCCATTCTCTTAAAGAAATGTCTTTCTTTTCATAAAACCTTTAATCCTTCCAGAAATTTCCATCCGGATGCGAATTTCTCTTTCTCTCAGTGTTTATGCTAGTATGGCAATATTTTTTGTTTTCAATAGTCCAAACAACTCTAGGAATAATAAGGACTCTTCTCCCAAAGATTTTAGATTTAAATTTAAAAATCATATTTTCCCCCCTGTAAAACAAAAATAGGAAGAACAACACAAGGAACAAAGCTAAAAAAACAAACAAGATTTATTTCTCATCAAACCTTATTGAAATTTTCAATTATACATGTGTTAAAACTAAAGCTATATTTTCAGAAAGCCTTTTTTTCACAGCAATGATGATATATGATGCGGGTTCAATCCCCACACGGAGCTTGTTTCTTTATTCACATTTACGAATTAGGCTGCTCGTTTAGCAGTTGCTCACACTGGCGCCGGTCAAATATAGGTTCTCAACTAATAAATATCATTATAATTATCAGTACGTATTATGTACATGCCTCGTGGACTTATTCATAGCCCCATAAAATATGATGCTTTATTACTATTATTTGTTGTTCCATTATGTCATATGACATCCTTAATGTTGGGTTAAACTAATTCAGGTGGAAAATATATGTTGCCTACAGTAATTATTGCTCAAAACCTGGGGTCGACATATACACAAAGCATATCATAAATTAATGATTCCGTGGGTTGACCTATACACAAGATCAACTTATACATGGGTATATGAGTTTGAAAATTTTGTATTATGATTCCTAGAGTGACCAAACTTCAAAATAAAAAAAACTGAGCATTGTAGCTCTAAAAATAACGAAAATATCAACTTTTTAAAAATGGTGCGTTGGACACTTATCATGCGCGGCCACACATATACAGTAATTTACATGGGATAAACTTTTAGATAAGTACAGATGGTCCCCAACTAATGATTGCTCGATTGTTACAATCCTATTATTTTCTTTAAAATTGCAAATAAAATAAACTCAAATCAACAGCAGACTTTAACAGTATTCCATTTTATGCTATAAAGAAATTTACAACAGAAAAGTCAAATGTTCAGACGATATTGGATATTTTTCTAAAGAAGACGCCTTCTTGTGCTCGTTCAACATGTGGCATCCAATCTTTTAGTGCAGGTGAGGGAGACATTGATGGTCCAGTGGAGATGCGTGTTTCATCTGATAGCAATTAGGGATTTGTTTATGCTTTTATATTAGTGATTGATTG
>VCCN01007234.1:3344968-3357807 GCA_006491835.1 Architeuthis dux
ATGAGGTATTGCTAACAATCATGTAGCTATCTTGACTAGATATCCTTATTTTTACACACTTATTATCTTTATTCACAATATCTTAAGATTTTACATTGCATTCAATGTGGATTACCTCCCTTGGGTCCATGACCAAAGCAAAAATGAACTCATTTCTAACCGCCCAGTCTTGAATGCCAGTCACCCTGATCTTCTGTATCATAGTCAGTGGTGTAGTGTGTGGGAACGTCATTCCCTTACTTTGCTTGGGAGGGTGAACAGCGTTCTCTCATTAGTATCACTAAAATTCTCATTGTTTATCTGTTTCTTGTATCCTCAAATTAGCCAAAACGGTAAATTGTAGCTTAATACAGGGTGTCACAAAAGTATTATCCAGTTCTAAGGGAAGTAACTAGATGCTTTATTCTTTTATACTGGTATAAAGTTAAGATAAATTCTTTTTATTTGTCCAATACATTAAATTTTGGAGAAATACCTAATTACTTCCCTTAGAGCTGGAAAATTGGGTGTTACTTTGGTGACACCATATCAAGGTACCTCTAAAATGTGCTAACTTAAACAATGCATGAATATTTTTTTAAAAGCCAGTATATGTCCAATTACTCATCCCATACAACCTCAAAAGGTCTCTGAAAATTGGTTAAATATCAAACATTTTCTCAAGGGGCTTAAAGCATCCAGGAGACCATCCAGCTGTAAAGGTTTGATTCACTCACCGGAAGACTACACTCACTAGAGTAGGCAGCCTTGCATACTGGCACTATACCATTAATCTTACAGATGATAGACCGGATTTTAACTGTAGCAAAGATGAGGATTTAAAAAATGTTACTTTTCACAGTGTGTCTCTCTAAGAGACTTTTTTCAAGTCCATCTACTAATAGATTTACTCTGCATATTGTGTTTATTTTCTTTGTATAAAGCCACAAGAAACTTTGGTGGAAAGATTAGAAACAGTTTTCTGTGTTTTCCTCTCCAGTCATCAAAGTCTTCACAGATTAACCAATGAAAACTTTGCTCTTTTTTTAAATCTAATACAAAGAGACAGAGATGTAAGCTTGCTGTTTCCTCCGATCACCATTCCTGCCCCTGCACTCAATGTGGGAAATTCTGTCTGTCTCGCATGGGTCTTGCCAGCCACTGGTGGTCTTGCGGCAGGCATAGAGTCCCATCCAAAATATTCATCCGTGAGGCCAAGCCATCATGATGAATACTAGGTTCTGCTTAATTCAGATTTGTGAGCAATTGCAGAACACAGATCCAGAAGTTGCTCCCTTCCCCGGGGGCAACCATTTATGAGCAACAGCAGAACACAGATCCAGAAGTTGCCTCCCTTCCCCAGGCGCAACTATTTGTGAGCAACAGAACACAGATCCAGAAGTTGCCACCCTTCCCCGGGGGCAACCATTTATGAGCAACAGCAGAATACAGATCCTACCTTCCCCGGTAGGTAACTTTGGTTGCAAAGTGCTAATGAGGAAAATACAAGTAAACTTCATTGACTCCTTAATTAAGGAACTAAATTAAACTCCATCTGCCTGACTTTAAATGCGTTCGGTTTCATTTTTCTAAAGATTCCCAAAGTTTCCATTTACACAAATATTACCTATCATCATCGATTAGATAAAAATAACAAAGTAGCAATTTCTTTATTATTAATCTTTGCCTACTATTTACTTACATCTTAATTTTTTTAGATGTTTTTTTTTCACAACTCAACTCAGTGCGGATTGGAAATAGAGAATAAGCTCCCAGTAAGACTCAAACTCACGTCCTTCTTGTCTCAAGGGGAGCCAGGTTAAACGCACCTGCTGCTTTGCAATCTAAGCTACAAGAACTTGGATGGCTGCAGAAGATCAATTCCAACCTTTAAACCCACTCTCTATCTCTATCTCGATCTCTCCTGCACCAGGTTCCTGTACTGGCAGTAAAAAAAAAAACTTTTCAAAATAATAACAATCTTTTTGATTACCTAATTAGCTTCAAAGGTAATTAAACATCTTTTCGGTTGAAATCAGCTCGAGTAACATTCTCTTTTCATAGTCAAAGCTTCAATTTAATCAATCAAAATTATGTAATGTACAGATTGGACTGACAACTGATAACAGTGGTGTAGTGCTGTGAGAATGCTGTTCCCTTTTAGGGAGTGTGGGACGTTATTCACTCACCATCTATATACTACTAAAATTCTCTATTTGAATAATTCACCGATGAGAAAAATTAGCCAGTACATGTCCAAATACTCATCCTACATGGCCTCAAATGTCTCTGAAATTGGTTAAATTTCACAAGTTTTTTTCGGGGTGAGCGGTTAGCTTAAAGCCTCCCCCCGCTCCCAAGAGCAGGCAGCCCTGCATTCCCTCACTTTTTTTTAGCTCTACACCACTGACCATTGTTAAATAACCACAATCGAGTTTCTAAAAGATTTGAGGCTCAGGAGAATTTTTTTCATTAAAATATTGTGACAAATGCTAAATGTATAAAGATGAGGACATTAGTCTGAAGGAAGCCATGATTGTCTCTTGCGTAGAGCATTTTAGGGGAGTCGGTATGGGATGATCTATAGGGGAAGCCTCCATTTTACATCAATGTCAAAATAAAAATTCAGGCTGTACACCGAGTCATTATCGGATTTCCATGAACACTGCAGAACTACATGACCGTTGGCCATGTTGACCACCAATTTCTGGGCAGCTTTCACAGTTTTTGAATCTCTTGTTTTCGTTTGTTCTTTTTTTCTTCTTTTTTTCTTTCTTTTTATAAAAATAATTTCTTTGTAAATTTCTTTGAAAGACATTGGTTTGTTTGGAGTTTTCGTCACAAGAATTATCTGAAAAAGAAAAAA
Source organism: Architeuthis dux (assembly GCA_006491835.1). Lineage (NCBI taxonomy): Eukaryota > Metazoa > Mollusca > Cephalopoda > Oegopsida > Architeuthidae > Architeuthis > Architeuthis dux. The sequence goes on from VCCN01007234.1 coordinate 3,347,814, forward strand.
AAATATTAAAGATTTCTTTTTAAAGATTTAAAATGGAATCAATGAGTGCTGAAGAAATTATGCAAGCTTTATGTTACAGGTTTTTTATAAATTTTTGTCATTACATTCTTTAATAAACATTCTAGTTAAACAATGAATTGGATTTTAAATCAGCCTTTCTTTACTAAAGAATAACTATTTCAGCTGATACTAAATATCATCACAAATTACAAATATCCATAAACATTGTTAATATAAACAAAAAACAAACTTTGAGCATCTTTATTTTTTAATGCTCCCCTTCAAGATTTCAAATCTTTCTTGCATCCCATCAAGATTTCAAATCTTTCTCACACCCCATTCGAGTTTTCAAATCTTTCTCGCACCCCATCTAGATTTCAAATCTTTCTTGCACCCCCTTCGAGATTTCAAATCTTTCTTGCACCCCCGTCGGGATTTCAAATCTTTCTCGCACCCCTGTCGGGATTTCAAATCTTTCTCACACCCCCGTCGAGATTTCAAATCTTTCTCACACCCGCTACGAGATTTCAAATCTTTCTCACACCACTTAATCCTGAGGCTAAAAAATTTAATTTAAAAAAGTCAAAATTGGCAAAGTTAATATTAAAAAATGTAAATAACAAAATGTTAAAATTTATCAGATGTCAAAATTAAAAGTCTGTATCTCAAGATATTACTAATAAAACCATTTAATGTGCTGGCTGCTGTTGCTTTTTCTCAATTAACTTTGAAATGAGTGGCATTTTGGTGCTGAGAGCTATCTGAAATCTTATGTTGAACACTCCGATTTCTGAATTTTGTCTTTATATGAAGTAGGGATGAAAATCCTACTTCGCAAAGATATGTAGTATATATCAGCAATAAAACGAGAGAAAGGTTTGTTTGTCACCCTCTTCTCACATAGCCCCAAAATGGCCTTACACACCACTTGGGGTGCATGCCCCCCAGGTTAATAATCACTGATATACACAAAGAACAAACCTTTGAGCAAAATTATTCTTTAAGTCATTAATGATCAAGAGGAGTAAACCTAAGGTGAAATATTGAACAATACTTACCAATTTAGTTTCAGCTCACAAGAAGGACCTCCAAGTCTACTTTGTACTTTGATTCCCAAGGACTTTTAATGGACTGCATCAATTTAGTCACACTTCGATTGTTTTCAAAGGCAAAATCCCAGTAAAACTCACATCCAGAAATTTCATTCAGGAAAGTCAATCTTAACCTTTTGTCATTGTTCTTCCAAATTTTCTGAAAAAAAGGATTAGATTTTTTTATAAAAAGTCAATTATTTGTTATTTTCCAATGTCACAAATTCAAAGAAAAGAAACACAAGAAGAAATATTTGGATGTTATCTCTGGGAGCCACTTTACAACATGAAGTGTTATTTCTTAATTTAGAGAATAAAAACACCAAACAGAGAAATTTATTTTTTCAATCAAATTTGTTTAATAAAATGCAGAGCTACCTGGCATAGACTTGGTTTTTATGTATGGCTACTATGACGTTTTTATAACTGTAGAAGGTTTGTTATAATTTTATAGCTTCTTTAACTATAAGGTTTATTATAATTATATGGCTTCTTTAACCAGAAGGTTTGTTATAATTATATGGCTTCTTTAACTAGAAGGTTTTTTATAACTGTGAAGATTTTATAACTGTAGGGCTTTTATAACTGTATGGAAATTATAAGTTTCATGCCTTTTGCAAAGGTAATATTGAAAACAAATGAAACTGCTTCCATATTTCTTAAGCTATTTCATGGGATCATCAAAAATGAAATGTTGTTTACATGGAAGAATATTTCAAAGACCAAAATAAAGACAAAATCATAATCACCAAACACGTAATATCCAGAATATTCTGCTTGTCAAGAACAAGGAACTGGTGACCGACATTGTCATAAGGCATTTTCGGTTGCAGCCTTGGCATTGGCCATTGGTGGTTTTCAATCAGCAGGTAGAGCAGCGTACCAAGCACAGCTATCGACACAGGTAACTTCTGTTCACCTGTGGAAAGGATAAATAATACATCAGTAAATTACTGCAATCACTGGAGAAAAAAAAGGTTATAACTTGGATATACAGATTGTAAAGTATATGTCTGTTGTTGGACATAGGCCTTCCCCATATTATTATATGTAAAATTAAAGTACATTTTTATGACCTTTTAGATAATGCATGTTTTGAAGGGAATAATTTAAACATTTTTTTATCAGACTTTAATGTCCGTCAGTCTGCTTGTATGGTGTAATGGTTTGCACATCTGCCTCACACGCAGAAGGTCCTGGGTTCGATTCCTGGTATGAGTGAAGAGTGTGGAAAACTCTTCATTAGGACAAATTTCCATGTGCACTCAGCAGCTAATTGAGTGCACTCTATGCTGTGTGATTAGGGTGAAGGTATCCCTTCGGTGGATTTGCATTCTGCAAAGAGGGTGGTCATAAAAAAGAATAAGACCAGACTTGAAACTTGCAAAGATCACTAAGCTGACACATGCAACAGAAATCGGGTCTTTGTCACGGGGTGTCCATACTCCATTGGGAGTTGTCTCTTGAGACACAGATGCTTTACTTAAGGTCCATCGTTGGTCATAGGTCTCCATCCCCCAGGTAAATGTAAGACATGGGGGTGATAGACTCTCAGGATTTGTTTGAACCTAATTTTTTATATCAAATCTTTAATAAGATTAATGTTTCCCTCTTCTGTGTCTTCAACCTATACCACAATCACCCACACCCACTGCCTGCTACAAGAAAAGACTTTTTAAAAAATCAACCTAAATCAGTCATTCTCAATGGGGGTCTATATCACCCCTAAGGGGGCAAAAGTTGAGCTGTGTGTGTGGGGGGGGGATAGATTGTCACATACAAATGGATTTTTCTTAAACAAAATAGTCAATTTTTTGTTTTATGTTAAAGACAAAAAAAAGACAAAAAATGAAGTGAAGCACGAAATATGTAATTTAAAAAAATGTTTTACAGTATTTACTCAAGTGCAATGCAATTTCAAATATAATTTGACCCTCAATTTTGTAGCTAAAAATCAGTAATATATGTATATATGTTATCAGTTTTTTTTACACTCAAATATAATGCTACACTCTAATTTTGACCCTGATTTTTTATATTAAATTTCTTTCTTTTTTTTTCTCGCATTATACACAAGTAAATTCAGTAATTATCAATTTTCACAAAGCAAAAGGGTCATATTGAATATACAATGTAAGTAAAATGTCATTTTAGTTTCATTAGGAATTTTTGAGTGGACGATTGCTTTGAAAAATAACCAAAAGGTGGTAATACGGAAAAAAAAAGGTTGAGAAAGCCAGAAAATAAATAAAAACAAAAACCTTTTTCATCTTTCCATTGTGTCGCCATCAAATAAGTAGTCAAGCTCTTCTCCGGATGTTCCACATCGATGCCCTGGTTTTCACTACTGTCGTTCCGATGCAGCAGTTGTCGAATATTTTCAATTGTCTCGTGGTGGTATTGACCAACGTTAACTGGCCGCATCTGACCAAGATTCACAAACTTTTGCGAGATTTCTGTTAAGGACAAACAGACAAAAAAAGAAATTTACATTTTTTTTAAATTATTTTAAAGAAAAATTTAATTTTGAAATTCTGTATGTCTTGATAATACATTCAACTTTCATCTGTGTGTTCCCAATATGTTTTTTTTAAAACTTTATCTTTTTTTTTGTTCTTTTTTATCCTATGTTTCAATGACTCCATTTTCCATTTTCCAGCACAATGCAGAAAATTAGCAAAATTAAAAACCTCACGCAAAATCTTTTGCAACTGGACAGATATTTTTGCCACATAAACACGTGAATCATTTACAATTAACTCTAAATTTCATGAACCGCTTGATACAGCTCCAAATTTGGAGCTGTATCAAGCGGTTCATGAAATTTTTTTGGAACATTTTTGTGAATAGAATAAAAAATAGTAGAACTCTTTGGTAAATAGTATAAAAAAAACATTCTTTTAAAATTTACCTAAAGGACAAAGGGAAGTGACTGATCAGAAGTTATTCCCCTTTATAATACTATTCAAATTTCTTTTAAAAACAACTGCAAACAATACTATTGTAGCAGCCACTTTCCTATAAATAGTTAATTATACACAAATATGGATCTGAATATCAGGCTGGTTTTATCACCACGATCAAACCAGCCTTAATACACTGAAATACGAAACTAAATATAGTTCCCCTTTTCTTGTGACGTCAGCGGCTCCCTATAAAGCGACATGTAAACACTAATCTTGGCTCATTTGACCCTGGTTCCTTAAACCAGTGGCACATAGTCTGTGTCATCATTCAGAAGCGTAAAATCTCTTTTCTTCTTTGAACCAGTACCTCTCCTTTCTCAGCCAACTTTGCTATTTCTACCCACTTAACCGCTTTCACTAAATGTGATTCCACATGTAGCCATATCATCTTCCTTCCTAGACAAAAACCTTTTATCATCTACTCTGATTATTACTACATGCTTTTGGCAGGAGCCGCATTTTGTCTGTGTATGGACTTTGCCTAGAGAGCCAAAATTGTAGTTCTAACCCACTAGTGAATATATTAGCATACATATATTCTTCCTTACAATGTTTTGTACTTCTATTCCTACTGAATCTATGATTATCGCTACTTCATTTTAGTATGTCCAAAAGAACATAACTACTGCTATCTATTCAATATTTCTTCTCCGTTTTAAAGACACAACCATAGCTAGAACACATATATTTGTTTCTAATTCAGTTTGAGGCTACTACTACTACTACTACTAAGTTACATTCTGACAGAAATCTTTCTTCCTTACTATGCCAGCTTAACTATTTCTTCAAGATCGATCTTTAAAACCTTTTTTATATGTTTGCCTGTTTTATGTCATTTAATAAATGTACCTTTTTGTTTATTGCAATGTATTTTCCATTTATCGTGTCTCACACATGTTTCAATTACTATATTCAAAATGACCACCCAAAGTCTATTATTTTGGGCAGTTCATTCAAACATGTCGTTTTCGGCATGCTCCAATCCTGTAATGACTTCACCACTTTTTCAGCCAATCAGAGACCTCCATTTCAAACAAAAGGTTTTCCCGCTTTGGCTGTCATTCCTGTCTTCATTCCTCTTCCTCCTTCACATTGGGGAACTCCAATTACTACTACTATACAACAAGCAGTGACTACTAGCGATTAGCTACTACCGTTTATTATTATTATTATTATTATTGTTGTACCTACTTTTTATAGTAATACCTTCTCACTTACTCTTCCCTCACACATTTATATCTATCCATCTTACATTTAGATACACATTATTACCTTCTAATCCTACACTGTCCTTGTGTTTCCTTTTGCAAATCTACAAACAAAAGAATATATTCTTGCTTATTTCAATCAACTGAAAAAAATTCACAAAAAAGAAAGTTTCTTACCTACAACAGTGCTAACAAATTTCCGAACAACATGTTCGTCTTTCACCAAAAAGGAGTAGCTTCCACATTCAGCATCAAATTCAAGACGAAAACTCTGATATCCAAGGCCAATGTCGATATATTTCAGTTCCGTTATCGCATGTTTGTTCTTCAACTTGACAAAGCTTTCAGGGTTTTCACTATTCAAAAACAAAAATTCATTCCTTGAAAATCGTGATTCAAGACTGATGAAGCAATAATAGTAAACTTATTACGTTGATGTAAAAGTTCCCAGCATTTTAGGCAAACACAAAGTAAGGGTCCAGTTTTGCAGATATTTACATTGTAAATTGAACATTGGGTGTCAGAAAAATGGACACAAAGTGTTCAGTTTTGCACCATAGGTACATTGTAAATCGATCACCCACTTTGAGCCAATTCACTCACTTCCAGAAGAAACAAAGGTCAGATTCATTCAAAGCATTTCATACTACATAGGAAAAATATTTTTTCAAAATATTTTACTTTGGTTTGCTAAACTGAATCTTGACTGATTTTTGACAAATGAACAAAAGGACTTTCAAATAAATTGTGTATTTCATCATAAAAGAACAATGCTGATTTTGATTTGATGAATTCAAGGAATTTTTTGATATCTTGAAATTGTTGGGACCAGAAGTTTTGCATGGAGATAGTCTGAATGTGACAGTCAAATACCCTCTGACTGTTAACCAAGGCATCATCCATGATTGATTGATTGATTGTTTTGTTTAACGGCACATCGACCCTTGGTGGGTCATTTAGTGCTGAATTCGTTTTTTTAAATACATCTTTTTTTAATAGTCTTGCGACTTTGGTGCAATGTTATTTCTTTTTTAATAGAGTCTTGCGACTTTGGTGAAACATGTGGCCCCTGTTTGGGGGAGGTCTTACCCTTCTGCAGGGGATGCAGTCGGCATATGCTACGCCCCAGGGACGATCATCCATGAAAACAAGATCCCGCGATATGGGATGCAAGTTCAAGTCTCGTTGAAAGCTACTTCTTTATTCTTATCTCACACTGCTTAATTTAATGGTTGGAGGGAATTTCACCCATGAAGTTGTAATAAAACACAACAGCAGTAAGATGCCAATACATTAATAATAAAAATGTCTTAATTAACAAAATCTTTTTATTTTTCTTACCTGGGATTGGGTCCTTTCATTGTAAATATGAAGATGTTGAAAGTAGACAGAACCAAGAGGCCACTGTATTCCCCAACAATATGCTGCACAACTGGGCTCTGTTAATTGCAAAACAAGATAAAAAGATAAATAGAATTTCAAAAAAAGGGAATTTATCATTGTTCTATTTTCGTCTTTGTTAATAATGATGACTAGGTTTCTATGGCAACGAATAACAGTGCAATTGGAAATAAAGAGTAAACCTTCAGTGAGAATCGAACTCACAACCTCATTGCCGGAGGGAGACTAGTTTACGCCTATCTGCTTTTACCAGCCACAAAGACTTCATGGATTAGCAGAAGCTGATTTATAAACTCACTCCCTACAACCGACACTTTGCACCCCATTTATGCTGTTTTATAAATGAATGACTTACTCTTTATTTCCAATTGCGCTGTTATTCGTTGCTATAGAAATAGTGGCCCGAATTAATAAGTTGTAAGTTGTTACAATACTTCATCCAATAATAAGTGGCCCGAATTAATAAGTTGTATAAAAACAATTAAAATTGGGATGAAGATAAAAATTTGTCAAATTTAATATAAGTGGTGTGTACAATACTTCATCCAATAATAAGTGGCCCGAATTAATAAGTTGTATAAAAACAACTAAAATTGGGATGAAGGTAAAAACTAGTCAAATTTAATAAAAAGTAATAAATATTCTATTCTCTTTATTTTTCTTATGGAAGGATCTAATTTCAGATAAGAACCAGAGCAGCTATTAACAAACAAAATGTATGTACATTTTTCTAAGAGATACATATATAATATATATATTGAATAAATTGTCATCATTGCTATAGTCTCACCTTTACGCTGAATGTATATCGTTCCGCATGTTGGAAATGTTTCATGACCAAAAATAAATGAATCTGATGATCCAGATGGATGCAAGCAATATCGCTAAATTCTTTGTGCACCTCTGGGTCAACGGATTCACTGAGAGCAGTAATGTCCGAGTTGGTGTCCGTGGAGTCAGACAGAGAAACCATATCAGCTGTCACATCGTGAGCAGGTTGAGAGGAGATATCCGCCATTTCATCGATCGGCTGGATGGAACTTTCCTTATCCGTCCGGGAATCACATTCGTCCAGTTCGTCCTCATCTTCATTGATTGTCCTTGAACAAACGCCAAAATCCTCGACAGAAATCTTGGGGATGTCTCCCTCGGCCATGCTGGTTGGATGGAGCGTATGCTTGTAAACACTGGACACCATACTGTGACAGACATTGCTGGTGAGAAACGAGTCGGGCGGAGTCAAACTCAAGTTGGGGCTGCTGTCAAGGTAAAAACCTTTCCGCTTATTCATGTTTATTGCGTATGAGGGCACGTTTTCCTTCAGAACTTTCTCGCAGGCAAGTTGTAATATCGGCGTCTGTTCAAATTCGGTCAGCACTGCGAGACCTTTGTCGGCCTCATCTTTGTTTACTGCATTGAGGCTCTCCTGAGTCTCAGACCAGGTTTGGGTTGCCTCCAGGTTGAAACTTGCTGGACGTACTTTGTCAGGAGAGTCAACGCAAATCTGACTGATATTTTCTGCCGACATTGACCAATTTTGCAAAGACTGTGAATCGTCCGAGTAGGGAGTGATGGAGTTCATATCTTTTGGAGTGAGATGCTTCCTGCGTTTTGAGATGGCACCCTTACGTCGTAGGAGAGGTGATGCGTTATTTACAGGCGTGGTCGAACCAGATGAGGGGTTACTTCCACTAAAACAATAAAAGAAAAGATTGAGAAGATAATTTTTTGTGACTTGAGGGAGGAAATATTTTCCAAATTTAATATATATAAAATATTTTCGTTTTTGAGTACCTTTAAATCATTAAGTAATGACTGCTATAATGACAAAATTTAAAAAGAAAAAACAACACCTATAATTTTGACAAAACGTTTGTTCGTGTAGAAACATATGAGCAGTAGCCATCACATATCAACGGCAGTTTTGGTTACATATACTTACCATAGCACCATTATAATGAAGATGGAAGGAGGGATTTTGAGAAGTGTCATTAGTATTCCAAGGTTGTTTTTTTGACAATTTTCGTTTTTGAATAACTTTGAGACATTAAGTAATGCATGACTGCTATAATGACAACATTTTAAAGAAAAAACACCTATAATTGCAGTTTTTATCCCCCCCCCCATTATGGCTGAGGTTCTCAAACTTTATTGTATGACGGCACACTAAGAAATATACTACGTAGCACACAGACTCTTTACTCAATTAAAATATTACATGTTTTACCATTTGATCAGCATCCTACTTCCACAGAGTAATATACTTTGAAGTAATTATGAAGGAGTCTATTATAAGATGATGTACTCCATACCTGTCAAGTTTCAATGTTGAAAATGAGTGAGAATCGTAACCATCTGGAAAGGGGGGGGGACGCCCCACTCCCAACTTAAAAATGTGTTTCAAAAGTTCTGTATGTTATCTGTCAAAATAATATGAGTTCCTAAGATCTGTAAAAATATCCTGAATACATACAAATAAACAACCAACAATTGTTAATCACTAACCAAAGGGCTCAGTTTTATGAAAATTCACTTTTTATAAAAATTTCTCACCTTTCATAAAATGCGTAAGAATTTTACACTTTTTATAAAATGTGTGAGTCTTACTCAAAATGCGTGAGACTTGACATGCGTAGTCTAAAAATGAAAAGAATTAGACAAAAACATTTCAGTAGTCAATGGGGAAACTTTTATATCAGCAGACTGATATATGGACTCATCATCTCTTTTTCCTTTCATCTGTGGCTAAAACGGTTCAGATCTCATGAACTCTAGTGATAAAACCACTAGATTAACAACTCTGTGGTGGAAACTGGACATACATAATACCTGTTCTGTATACATTCAAGGTTCAAAATACATGTTTGCGTATTTGGAAAAATGTACGTGGTACGCTTGGGAGATTGTTGCTGCACACTATTTTGCCATGGCACACAGTTTGAGAACCACTACATTAAGGTTTTGAATAAGGGAAAACAGTAGGGAAGAAAGAAATGACACCAGAATCATGGTTCCAGGATTTGTTTGGACAAGTGAAATCATTTTGTGTTATTGACGTTGTTACCACAATGTTTCTGTTGATCCAGTCTAGAGCCTTCTTTATAAAACACAAAGAATGAGTTCAATTGTCAAAAAACCCCAAAAAAACCTTGGAATGCTTATGACAATCCTCAAAATCCCTCCATCTTCATTATAATGGTGCTACAGTAAGTATATGTAAACAAAACTGCCGCGATTATGTGATGGCTGGTGCTGTTATGTTTCGTCTACATGAACAAATGTTTTGCCGAAAACCTTTTTGTCAAAATTTTTTAATTAGCCGACATGT
>VCCN01007234.1:3368284-3388846 GCA_006491835.1 Architeuthis dux
GGGGGGGGGGTACCAATCAAAATCAGGAAATATATTTACTTACCATCAGATGAAGAGTTTCTTTTGCATTCACCTTTAACTGATGTTCTTCCAGGAAAGGCAGAATTATTTTTTCCAGTTCCTGCAACAAAATGAAGCATTAATTCTTTATTCAAATTTTCTGAGTAGGAAAAATAATGAGAACTTTTGACTTGAAATTCTTCCTACGTTAAATTCTTACAATTACTTGACTGAAATTGATTCAACATCAGCAGCAGCAAAATTTCCACAATTGATTACCCACAATGCAATTTTAAAAAAGGGAGAATAATGAAGCGGATTATATCAGCAACTAGTTTACGTCAAAAAAATAATGGTATTAATAAATAATTTTGCAATTGCATTGTATTTATAAAATATCAAAAACATTATTTTGCTCTGAATTTTCTTGTTTATGTTCAACCAGAATGAACCCAGATTCTTTTACACATTTGAAAAAAAAGAATTAAAAAGGTAGACTACTCTATAATTATGAAATGATTCTTCGGACACTTGAACTCCTTGTTATTTGTGTTCAGCCGATCCATTCTTCAGGTGTAAAATAACTAGTGTATTAAACTCGAAAGATGAGATGGCCATGCATGATAAGTGTCCAACAACCCATTTTTAAAAAAGTGGATATTTTAATTATTTTTAGAGCTACAATACCCATTTTGAAAAAAAAACAAAAACTGATCATTGTAGCTCTAAAAATAACGAAAACAAACAACTTTTAAAAATGGTATTATGTGCGACCACTCATATGTATGTATAGATATATAACATGAACAAAACAAAGAACTAAATTGAGTGGAGGTCCAAATCGGGTCTAAGATGAGTTAAACAGAAGTTATGTTTAAAGGCGATAACCCTTATAGCACAGGGCCCGGGTGTTTCTGTGTCTTTGTCTTGTCTATTTTTACGGAAGTACGGACAGAAGTATGGCTTATATGAACCCATGTTAAAGATGGTGCAAGCTGAATGATTTTTAAAAAAAATAACAGAATTCATACAAAATAAAATCGGATCAAAGAGAAGATAATTCATGTAAGCAAAAGGTCTAAAGGGCTTGAAAGAAAAAAAATTGAGAAGCAAACATAAAATAGGACATTACCTAAGTAGATTAAGAAAAAGAAAAAAAAAGAATCAATTTAAAAGGAGTCAGTAAATTTAACAACTCACCTCAGCTTCTTCTTCATCCACCATAATATAAGTTCTTTCTCTTCGATCTTGTTTGACATAATTAAACTTGAGTTTAACGAGCGTTTGAGAATTTCTTTTGAGGCTAGACATGAAAGTCACGCATTTCATGTCTAACCTATCAAGTTGACATCCCTGTAGGTCTTTTTCAATAAGGAACCGCTCGTTGGTAGACACAAAAATTTCTTCTGCATCTTTATCAAAGTTTCGTTTCACAATAAAGGGTTCCGTTTCCTCTCCTGAAATAACAATATGAGGGTAAAATGAAGTTTTAAAAATTCCTAGGGTCCAACCTTCTTTTAATCTGAACCAAAATGTTTTATTCACATTTACTATTTCTTTGTTTTAATCAATCAATCCATTCTACAGGTACAAGTCCTGTAGTAAAACCTCCATTTAAACTGTTAAAAATTGTAACGTATTTATAATCTATAATAAGTTTTACAGCGTTCATTATTTAGGAAAAATAAATTACTAAAATGTAACAAAGAAATTTATTTTTTAAAAATTAATGAATAGCATCGAGCCATTTTACAATAAATACTGGAAGGAATACATTTTTGTATATAGAGAAACAAAACACTAGTTACATAACTATTCTCTAAAAAAGAATTTTAAAATATTTTTGTGACTACTAAGAATCTTAACACTACCCCTGAGGAGTCCCAACCCCTACTTTGAGAAGCCCTGCTGTAACACACAACATTCCACAATTCTTACCATAAGGACATTCCACAGTTGACATGTTCTTGATATTAGAATCAATTTCATCAGACATCATTTCATTGCTCTCTGATTCCGTATTGTGTTCGGAACTTTCATGAGAGAGGATGGATACCTCATCTTCCTCCGATTGTTCCTCCTCCAATTCTGCCTTTCTTTCTGGAACTGCACAACTATTTGGGGCTTCTTTATCATTATCCTCTGGAAATGGTTCTTCCAGGCCAAGATAGGGTTCCTCCTTAATGTCCGCAGCAGCTGCCACTGCTTCTTCTGCAGGACTTGGGGGCTGATCCGATTCTTCATAATTGCTCACCTCGGGGCTATTTGTAGAGGCCTCTCTGTTTTCCCTCATGTTCTCGTATTGTTGTAACCAGTTGTCTCCATGGTACACTCGCAGTTGTTCAATTTCCCGAATGCTCATCGAGGTTACAGAACCTTGAGGAGATGATGCTGAAATGAATAAAAACAATAGTAGATTTGGGTGGGGATCACTTTAACATCTTTCCTCCCTTGAGTGGCCATCACACACCCCTAAGTTTTGGCAACTAACCCATTAACTGCAGAAGGTGGTGAAGAGTAATAGTTATCCATTGCAAGATAAAATCCCTTGTCCATTGCAAGATAAAGTCCACTAAGATAGTGTAATGGTTAGCATATCTGGAAAATGTTTCATTAGGACAAATTTCCCTATTCACTCAGCAGCTAATTGAGTAGACTCTAAGATGTGTGATTAGGCCAGAAGGGTCCCTTTGGTGGACTTACATCCGGCCAAAGGGGTGGTCATAAAAACTTGTAGGAATAAAGTCCTGGTCTCAACCAAGGATCATTAAGCTGACACATGCAAAGGAAACCGGGACTTTGTCACTGGCCGTTTATACTCCCATGGGAGATGTCTCTTAAGAGACAAATGCTTTACCTTATTGCAGATAAAAGCCCTTTTCCATTGCAAGATAAAAGCCCTGACTCACAAATAAAACTGAGTTGCCATCAGTCACAATTGAGTTAGCCATAGAATTGCAATGACGGAAATTAACATCATTCACAGTTAATGGGTTAAACACCCCCCACCCCAAGCAGTCTAAGGGGGGGGAAATGCTTTATTTTATTGACAAAGTTAAAGATTTTGTTCACTCATATGAATCCATACATTTTTAAATGGTTTATCACCAAATCCGTCACGCCACATAAATTCTTGTGGCTAATCCTTGAAAAAGTCACTTACAACCATGCATCTCCTTAATTCTGGACATTGTTATAACCAACAAATAGCTGGCAACTGGTCCTCCACAAGCAGAGGAAGAATGACAGCTTGGAACATGTCAGCCATGCTTCTCCCCCCCCCCCTTACTTTTGACAATTAAACATCCTCCCTGCTAAACCAGTCATGGGGGAAATGTTAAAGTGATCCAATATTTGTTGGGTTTTTGTTTTGTCTTTTTATTTTTTTTTTTTACTTCATTTGCAAATTAAGTATTTTGTACAAATGGAAATATGTTTGATATTTTTTACCATGTAATAGTGACTTGATTCAGTGGTGAATATTAATCACTTAGATCGAGCAGGAAGGAGAAATGTGGAAAGATAAGTGTTTGTTATGCAAAATAGGCTATGGATTTATTGATGTACCTATGTACAGTTACAACAAATACAGTAAGGTTCCAAATTTGTTTAAAAAAATTGAACCCCTTCTTTGTGTATTAAATGTTGTAAAGTACTCAAAGAGAGGGTTTAATTGTCTGAAACAAATTTGGTATGCTGACTCAAACTTATAGACAATACAAACACAATACGACATGCACAACTAAAAGGAGTGACAAACAACATCACTAAAATGAGTTATCGCCCTTGAGTACACCTGAAGCAAATCAGTGTTGTGGATTTAAGATATAACTTATTACGAGTTTACTTTCTGGGTAGATATTTTATGTTAAAAAGATTTTTATAAGTTTGACATTCCAACCAAAAATCAGAATCATAAATGACAAGACAAAAAAGAAGCATCAAGAAAGGTTACACAAACAATAGAGTGCCCAATTTCCAGGTAGCTGTTACTAGAGTACGATTAAAGGAAAGATCATTTTGACATTAATCAATATTAGCATTGGAATAGGAATAATAAAAGCAACAGTTGCTATGCTAGGTCTCATCCTTGAAAATTCTTTATAGATTAGATTTGAGATTTTCTGGGTTCCTCAGATATATTGCGTCCCCAGAGCTCCGGCACTCCCCGCAGTTGTGGGATCTGCAGGTCCCATGCACCACCTCCAATTCTATTAATCAACTAGATATTTGCCAGTATAGTTCAAGAGTTAAATCATGAAACTCTTAGACCAAAAAGTACATAGTTTATCCTGGCAAGCTTGGGACCAGACGTGAATCGGTTTCTGGACCAAGACTTAATATATACTTGAAATATAACAAACAATGAAAAGTAAAGAATGAAACTGTATTTAACAGGTACAAATTAATACACTTCTAAAGCAAGGTCTTTTTTATATTTATTAATCTACTTAAAATTCTTAAAATATAGAATATAAAATATACAAAGAAAAGTAAAGAATGAAATTGTTTATAACATACAAATCAAACCACTTCAAAAACAGAGTCTGTTTAATCAATATTAATCTACTAATCTTCATCTGAAGACAGTTCAACCACGCCACAAAAATTAATTCAAAGAGCAGCTGAGCATCAAACTGCTATGAAGCCCACCAGATTCAAAACTAGCCTTTTTTTAAAAAAAAGGCCAGTTTTCTGGAAGCCAGATAAATGGTCTGGTACTGTACACAACTATACTAATGAGTTGAAGAAATGTTGTACTAGTTATTAACTGACTGATAAAACTGACCAATAAACATTACTAATGCATTTCATTCAACACAAATCTTTATCACTTGAATCATGCTATTGAGATTTTATAATCAAATGCAAGAATTGAGAGATGTGAGCATAGATTTAGAGCAGTGGTATTCAAACTGAGTTCCACAGATCCCCAGTGTTCTGTCTGTCCTTTCCAGGGGTTCCACGAAACAAAGTGACATTTTTGCCTATTTATACATATGCCTCCCTATTTTATTTATCCTGTGTGATAATTGTTTATAATGACTTAACTAAATTCCAAATACTTATTTTTAACCTTTACATTAAAATTAAAAACATCTTGGTTATTTACATGACACTGATGCTGTTCAATCAGTACTCGTTCATATGTCTATTTTTCCTCAGTAAGCTTCGTTGTTACTTTTCCATCCGAGTGTGTATCTTCTATTTGGGTTTATACACATGGATAATTCCATAAACAAGGCCAAATTCCAATAGTTACATAAATACGTTTGTTATGTGGATGTAATGAAATCCGACAGAATGGTAGATTAGACAATGTGGAAAAGAAAGATTGAGAAAAGTGGTATATATACCCAGCTATATACACACACCAGAACCCCCTGATTCAATAGAAGGAACACACACGCACAGGCACATACAGACACACAATAACTTGCCCTCGTAGACCCACTTCAGCTTTCATACTTATCTGAACAAGAAACATAAATCACACCAACCACCCCCACCCGCTTAACAGCCTACACAAGGAACCACCTAATCTAAACACCCCACCCCCTACCCACTTCAGCTTTCATACTTATCTGGACAGAGCTTCCAGGAAACATAAATCACACCAACCACCCCCACCCGCTTAACAGCCTACACACAAAACCACCTAATCTAAACACCCCTCCCCCTACAACCACCCACTTTATAGCTGATACACATACACAGATCCACTTAAACTAAACACCCACATCCGACCAGCTCAAGGACCCATAAGGAACTTTCAACCAAATATCACCTAGGCATAGAAAACACCCTTCATTTCATTTCTACTATCCGGCATGGATAGTTGCACTTTTCTTCAGAGTTCAAATTTCTTCTGATGAAGTCACTTGCAGCGACAAAATGCATAAATGTTTATCTTCATGATAATAAATATGTTTGAGACGTAACACACTTTCCTCAATCTTTCTTTTCCACATTGTCTAATCATATCTGCCATATGTAAATATGTATATGTCGAAGAGAAAGTTGTTTTGTTTTTTTAAGCGATTCCCTAGGAAATTTAATTATTGAAAAGGGTTCCCCCGTGTACTTAAAGTTTTAAGGCCACTGATCTAGAGGAATCTAGTCCAAGAAGAAATACCTGCCCAAAGATCAGAAACTTGTCTAACTTTGAGAAGAGTCATTAACATTCCAACTTTTGTATGGCCAATCACATCCATATAAGAATGCAGTACAAATATGAATATTGGATTAGCAAGGATTATTTCCTTCTGAGCTACAAAATATGTAGTAAATGATGAACAGAGTGATTTTTTCTGTTTCTGTCCATAAAAATGGACTCTTCAAGTTAAAGGTAATTTTTCTGATAAAAATATCTCCTACCCACCATTTGAAACAATGGACTCTTCCACTTGAGTTCAGTAACTTTTTAATAAAACCCTAAGATGAAATTGATAAGACGTAAACATTTATTTACACTATTAACAGCTTTGAAGTAGTGAACTATTAAATCTTAAATAATGGAATGCAGAGAATACACTGAAACTCCGCAGACACAGGTAGGTAGGGGAAATAACTAGTATGTAGCCAAACAAGCCTGTCTTTACATCACCCCCAATATGCTGGTAGTTATTCTAGTTTAGGCTACCTGGAATTGGAAAGGAAAAGAAAGCAACTGAATAAAACGAAACCAAAAACAATTACTTCTGGAACTGTCACTGCCAGCAGATAATTGTGGAATAGGGGAATTACGTTCACTGTTTATTCTGCTGTTTCTGTACATCTTCTTACTCTGGGTCCTCTTCTTTTTGACGGGTTCAGCAATTGGTTCTTCTTCACAGTTCAGATCAGAAATTCCAGAATCACAGATTGTGTGGCTGGACTCCATCTGTGGCCGGAAGTAAAACGATGCAGTTTTGGTGATTTTGTTTCTTTGAATTGCCTGAAGAAAACAAAAATAAAAAAGAAGAATATTACAATGAGATGTTCGAATTGGCCAAAACAGCCATAACATGTGCATCAGAAGACATACACAAGACAGAACTACGTTCATAAAAACGTTGATTTTAAAATTTTAAGGTTTTGTTTTATTTAAATTTTGAAGTTTTAGAATTTTTACACTGAAATTGAAAATAATTTTCATTTTCATAGTTTATTGGTTGAAGAATATTACAATAAACTCTCATAACAGCACTATTTAATGACATGTTTGTTTTCATATTCTCGCAACACTATTGTCGGAGATTAGTTTGCAGCAACAACACCTGAAGAAGATTTCAGTGAATTATTTTAAAAACTAAAATTAGTGAACCCTTAAAATAATGCTGAGAATGGGACTTGTTCTAACGGCACTATTCAATGACACCCGCGTTCTAACTGCACCTTTATATTCTCGCAAGACTATTGTCAGATTAGTTTGCAGCAACAGAACATGATGATTTCAGTGAAACCATAAAATAATGCCAACTAAAGTGAATGGGTGATAAAAAGCCACTTTTGTCTGTTTTTTTTTTTTCTCATCATTATGTTTGTCATATAAAATCCACTCATTATAATGGAAAATTTGTTATAACGGCACTTAAATCACTGAGGGTGTCGTAATAACAGGAGTCTACAGTATTTTTTTTTTACCTACTTATCGACTTCTATGTTTATTTGCATCTACCTTCCTATGTGTAATGCTTTCCACACTGGCAAAACAAATTGAATATTGACTGTAAAAAAAAGCATTTCAGATTTTCATCAGTTGTTATGACACTGAAAAACATGATGGCTGCTTTCCAAGCTTTATTCAACTATATAGTTATAGTTCATCCATTTTGGTCCAACTACAGATAATCAAGGATTCGTATGTGCATGCACACGAAACCCAAAGAACAAAACCAGCACTTCTGCTTGATATGTCCATACAACACATTCCACATGAAGTGGATTTAAACTGATTTTTCTATACCGTATACAATCTAAATAGCATGAAAATAAAGCTACTTGTATATAATAACAATTGCAGCACCATAACCTGCACTTATATTGTACATATTAATAATATTACAGCAGTCACATGCGGAATTTTGTATTACTGATACATTTCAACATGTAACTAAAAATATTGCTGATAGAATCGAAGTTAACTTATATATAAATAAAGAGCAATTCTTAATTCAAAATCTCTCCCTAAACCTCTTGATCAAAATAGTATACATACAGTAATAGTGTACTGAACAGGTGAGGTTGGTTGTGAGTGTGCAAGTGTTGTAAAGTTTCTGCTGCACGTTGGGATGTTGGTTGACAGTGTTGTCGGGTAGGTGGAAATAAAAATAATTGAAGACGTTTTTCTTCACGTCTATTCTCTTCAATGTGAACGATTACTTTAAGGCACAGAGTGAGACAGTTTTTAAGTAAGAATGCCTTTGTTGCCGTAGCTAATCGGAGATAAGCATGGACAATGAAGAAAAGATACTTGATCTGTTATCTTTGGGTCAACGACCCAATTGGTTGTCTCACGTATAAGTCATGCGACTTTCTCTATTATCTGTCTGTCATCTGTCTACCTCAGCAGTTATGCGTTCATCCGTTTCTTCTCTTTTTAGCCAGTATCTTTTTCTCGGTATTTGTTCGCACTGCAGACTTGTGCAGAAAAGGAAGGTGATTACAGTATAGGCAAGGTATACATGATCCTTTTTACTTCTTGTCGTCCTCACAACAAGATAAAACAAATGACCTTGCCCTTCCAGCTATGTTACCTGAACTTCGTAAGTGAAACCTAGTGTGCAAGCATTCTTAAATATAGACACAAATTGAAACTCTTAAAATATGAAAATCATAGGATAAAACTGACTGATAGAAATATAAAGAAAACAGTTTTCTAAATTCACTTACCTTCAATTCAGAATAGGTTAAAGACTTGCCATCTAAGAGAATCTGTAAGAAAATAAAAAGTTACATTTCTTTGATCAAATTTTCAGTTTAAGATTGGCATGTTTTAAAGGGTTTTATAAGCAGTGTTCTATATACAGTGTAACTATAACACTAAACTGGAACCTTACTTTCTGTCAGTTGTACGAAAATGTGCATGTGAATTACACTTTCTCTCAGTGACAGTATGGCAGTATTTTTATTTTTATTTTAAAAAGGAATCCGAGCCTCAGTAAAGAAAATGGAGAATACAAAAATGAAATAACACCAAGACCTAATCCGGAAATAAGAAATGATTTCTTGAAACAATAAAATACAAAATCTGGAAGCATTGAATGCTGTAAAAACTAGAACTGCTTTTTTTATAGTCTCTGTAAAACATCTTATTTAAATAAAAAAGACAAGCTTGAATAACAACCTTCACAAGGGGTAGTCCTAGGGTTTCTGGCACCCTGGGCAAGCTGAACTTTGACACCCTTTAAAGCCTGACTGAGCTTGTCGTTGATCATGAGAATTTTCTTTGCCAATTGTTTCTCTTAGTTACACCACAACAGAATGAATTTAACCATCAGATATTACTGAAAAATCTGACTTCACATCAGGGAATTTTCATATTTTGACTTTATTCTGTTTAATTTATTCCCTCCCCCTCCCCATTTGTATTACCTACTGTCTCAACACATGACAGGCACCCCCTAGCCCTTGGTGCACTTGGCAACTGCCCATTTGCCAGTACCTAGGGCTGGCCCTGGGTATACGCCAAGATGGTAATAAAGAAAGTACCCGGATCTTTTACATCAGCAGTTTCGGAAAGTAAGGGTCCTGTTTAGCATTATAGTTATATTGAAAATAGAACCCTCTTAAAACTTAAAAATAAAATCTTTTTCTCAAAACTAACAAATGGTCCAAAGGATTGAAAGCACATAAAATTAAAAGAGAAAAAAAAAAGGGGGGGTCTAGGAAAATAGCTTATATGTGATATGTATTTACAAAATGTGGGTCATAAATATTAACCCAAGTACATGGAGCTAACTCACTAAAGTAATAATTGTGTGCAAGACTATCTTGCAAACCACTATTCTATGGAGGGTCGGATTAAAGCATTTGGGGGGCCCTAGGCACTGATAGAATTTGGGTCTCACTTATGTTTCAAAATGTTTATAATTTTATAATATTTAAATTTCTTAAATGATTTGGGTCTGGATTTGAAATATACCTTAGTGGGCCTAAAGTTATTCGTGGGCCCAAAATTGATAATACGGACCCAACTCTAAGGCAAGGTATCAGTTTTTAGTTAGTGTATGGCATTGGCAGAAGTATGTACCTTCAGTGCTTTCTCATTACGAATATGTAACAAAGTATTTTGATAGTCATTTCTGAATGTTTAACAGGGCAGAATTATTATTGCTTATATCCACTCAAGGGTATTTGAAAATAGTCCATTGAAAACACCTGAAAAGTTCTACTGTTCAGTGATAGTATTAATTTAAATTAAAATTTTTAAAAAATAAATTTAAAAAAATCAGAAACTGAGTAGTTATAGAAACCAATCACTTACCCCCTTATCATTAACTAGAGGGGATATGTGACCCACAGCTTTTGTCCGATGATCTGTCCTGTAGGTCATGGGATTATCAAACAATGACAACTGAAATTTGATGCAAAACAAAAAAAGGTTAAAAACAAAATCAACAAAATACGTGAACATTAAAAAGTCTTGTTTTCATGTCTTTAAATACATAATATTGTTTTAACATCAGGGCCGACCCATTTATTAGGCGAACCTAGACATTCAATTTGAAAAATGAAAATTAAAGTTCATATTATTAAGATGGTTCATCTCTAAACCTAAATTTTCTGCAATGAAATGCTGCAAATTTCCCAGATGTAAAACCTAATTTAATAATGTGTTGTGAATGAGGAGGGGGGTTAGAACCCCATTACATTGCTTTGCCTGGGGCCCTCAAATGTTCTAAAGACAGTTCTGGCTTAATGCCTGAATTAAAATGTCCCAGTAGACTTCTAAAAAGAGATCTACAGGACATATATATATATCCAAGCAGTCATAGAAATATATGGGATATATATGTCCCAGGAGTCTCAAAGGGATTAAAGTAGATGAAACAAAGAAATGTGACTAACTTTCTTGAGCCGATGCATCCCTGAAATGACAGCAAGGCAAGAATGGTCAGCAAGCAAATTCCCAGAAACATCCAATTCAATTAAATGTCCCAATTCTTCAACACCTAAAACAAAATTAAAATTTCTTTCAAAGTTTCATCTTTACTCTTAAATAGAAAATAAAAATTCTAAAATTAAAAGAGAAAAGAAAAAATATCAATGACACCTAATATACAATAAACTATGAAAATGAAATTATTACGTTATAAATGTTAAAGACTTAAAATTTATAACAACATTTTTATTATTTAAAAAAAATTTTTTTTTTAAATCCTTAAAGTTTTAAAATCAACTTTTTTATGAATGTAATTCCATCTTGTGTATGTCTTCTGATGCATATGTTACAGCTGTTTAGGCCATTTTCAACATCTTAATTGTGTGAACATCTCGCAAGCGTTTTGTAGGTGTGAGCATTATTAAATTATTTTTGATTGGTCAAACAGTTTCAAATTGAATCTCTTAAAGAGGCTTCAGTAGTCATAATGTCCGATGCAATTCAAAAAGGTTTTTAAATGCTGTGAATGCAACATTTCCCCTCTTTTTTAACTTATATATTATTTAAGATAAATATTAATTACAAAAATCTTCTAGCATTTAAATTCGATGATATCACTATATCAGGACGATACTCATTCTGATCATGAACCAATAATTTAGAATAAACTTACCATCTAAATTATACAGAGAGTTGTTCCTCAAAATCAAAGAAGTTAACGAGGATTTTGTATGGAAGGACAATGAAGGTAACGCAGTCATGTGGTTGAAGGCTAAATTCAGTCGTTCTATATACAATAAATTCTGAAAAAGAAAAACAGGTTATTTTTTTTCTTCTCCAAATGGATCAGCAGTTAAATTTCATATGATTAAAAAGAAACTTCACATGTTCCTTTATAATTTTCATTGTTAAATAATAAATGTTATGTGAACAGGGTGGTTCTATTTCATCCAATTAACTTTCAACTTTCAAAATTATTATAGAGAAGGACAAAAGACCAAGTCGAGAGATTTTGTGGTGATAATTTTATGTGCATACACGAATCATGTTTACAGTAAGCATAATAGTAGGTATATTAGTGTTGATTACTTAAATTGAATAATAAATTCAAATGGTTCTTCATCGAAAAATCAAAGAAGCAGCTCACATCAAAATGTCAACTAAATACATTAGCCAGACAAGTGCGGATTTCAACCCGATGTGGCTTCCACTTCTCAACAGACCTAAACCCAACAAGACAAAGACACAGAAACACAGGGCCCTGTGCGATAATGGTTTTCCCCTTTAAACATAACTTCTGTTGACCCCATCACACTCAGATTTTACACCTGAAAAAGGCATCGGCCGAAACGTCCTACAATAGTCCGAAGAACCATTTGAATATTAATGACCCTTCTCAAAACTATAGAGAATAATAAATTATTAAAAATTAATTAGGTAATTTAGTGTCGATTACTCAAATTAAATAATAAAATTACTACAGATTCGAAGTTATATTATTGTTAATTACATGAATTAAACAATAGAATTAATGCAGGAGAAATTAAAGAACCAAATTTAAAGAAAATAAATGTAAAATCATATAATATTGATTGACTCACTTCTAAATATCTTCCGGTGGTTTTTAGATTGTTGTGACTTAGATCGAGAAATCTAAGTTTGGGAAGAAGAGCCTGAAATGAAATCAAAGGTTACTTCTGATTACACAGAACAATTTATAATATAAAATAAAAATAAAATTCATAACTAATAACAGGAAAAAAAAAAAATCACTAATCACTTTAAAAATATTTTTTTTAAAACAAAAAAGAACATTCATATCTTATAAGTAGCAAACATTTATGTTAAGCATTTCTAATTTTAATATATGTTATCTGAAATGATAGAAATAAATATTTAGTACTTTGTTATCTGTATGCCACTCATTGCATTCCTCCATTTCATCAATCTCCACATCCATTCCACTTTTTGTGGGTTGACTCCTCAGGCTGCTATTCGTTACTATCAAACTGTAGAAACTAAGCTAAACTGTAGTGTATATACACTGTAAATACTGAAGCAGAATATATACTTGATATTTACTAAGCTTTGACACAAGGCCACAGTAGTGGGACAACCAGAGAGGATCGTACTCATTACAGTAATAATGGTCAGCATTAACAATTACTACACTGATTGTGAAACTAGGGATTTCACAAAATCACTGAAATGTACAGGGATTTCACAAAATCACTTGTTTCACAATCTTACTGCAACATAAAGAGAATAACAGTTACTCTGAATAGTATATAAACAATCAAAAAATAAATTCTATCTTGTTTTTTTAAGTTTCAGACCTTTTTTAGTGATCACAGTCCAACAAAAGGCCAGAAAACTAACTTGTTCATTGATCACACCTTTTTCCAACTTTTTAATTGATCACCCCCAACACAGCATATATGAGTGGCATGCTAGTTTTTATTTCTTATGTTACATAATTATGGAGCTTGGATGAGCTGCAGTGAGAGGTAGTCCACCAAATATCCTTGTAAACTATGTGTCTTATAGTCTGGCATGTACAGTATTACACTACCTGTTATAAGTATTTGACAGCCATTTTACTCCTAATCGCTTGGGTTTGAGAGTTAAAGACAGGAACATTACAAAAGAAAAATAATTTTTATTGCAATCAACAAAGTATGCATTTATTCATGTTTTGAATTTCTTGAAAATGTTTTTTTTTAAGAATTAAATTGTTAAATGAAAAAAAAAAAAAAAGAAAGCAAGTTTTTGTTTCTATCCTTCAAAATATTTTTCAAGAAATTTAGCATTCAGAACCACAATACATGACTAAATGCATGCCTTGTTATGTTGGTTGCAAAAAAGTTGGTCCTTCTTGCATAATGTTCTTGTTCTTGTTCTTTAACTCTGAAAACCAAACGATTAGAACTAAATTGGTTGTCTGTTCAAATACTTATAACAGGTACTGTAGATATTTAAAATTCTTAGAAATTGACTGATGTGGAAGATTAAAGAGAGAAAAAAATAACATCATCCACGAAACATTAAGGAAAAGAAGATGAATACAAAATTACCAAAGAAGAATCTAATTCTTGGATGCTGTTCTGGCTCAGGTTTGCATACTCCAGTTTTTGCCATGAAACTGGAACGCTCATATCGCCACCACATTTTTCAAACAATGACTACAAGTGAGGTAGAGAAAAAAAGAAGACATCAATAAATAGAAATCTGTTTGTAGATCAAACAAAACTCAATACATAGAAGATACATCAACTGGGCAGATTTAATTAGGATTTTGAAACTGGCAGCAATCTTTTTTTGGACCATATGAGTGACCAGCACCCCAAATCTTTGCAAATCTAAAAGGACAGATTTTGTCTTTACACCGGTGACGTCACTGAAACGTCAGCAGCCGTTAGTTACCAAGTTAAACAAAGTCTGCGTGTTGATATTGAAAATAGAGATTGGAAGTAGAAAATACTCGCCTGAACTGGTGTCGGTTGTCTGTATTTGTTTCGAAGTTACTTTTCTTCCGAAAACATTAAAAACTATTTATTCGATAAATCATTTAGATTGTTTATAGTTTTTTCCCCTTTTTTTAAACTAACAAACTTTCGAATTCTTCCGAAATTTGATGTTGTTTTGAAGTTAATTTTGATATTAAGCCTTCGGTGAGAATCAAACTCAAGTGTAAATCAGCTTCTGCTAATCCATGAAGTCTTTGTGGCCAATTGGTAAAAGCAGCTAGTCATAAAATAGTCTCCCTCATTGCCAGAGGGAGACTAGTTTATGACAGAGTTCAATTCTCACCGAAGGCTTACTCTTTATTTCTGATTGCACTGTTATTCATTGTCATAGAAACAGTGGTCCGAACTAATAAGTTGTATAAAAACAACTAAAATTAGGATGAACTAGTCAAATCTAATAAGAAGTGGTGTGTTACAATATTTCATCCAATAATAATAAAGATTGATCTTAGTTTTTTACCAAATGGACTGAAACATAAAAACTCACTTTTGAGATATGTTGCTAAATTGTTTTTTACACCAAATGTTGTTAGAAAGTGTGCAAATGTAATTATTGAGATAAAAACATATCAATAATTCTATTTCACAATAGGTTTTGGTGAAAGAACAGGTGGCACCTGTTGGGCGGGGTGGGGGGGTCTTACCTCTCTGCAGGGGATGCTGTCGGTGTATTCTAGGCCGCAGCCGAGAGGGCCTGTTTAAGTTGAATTTTATACATCATTAAATAACTTACAAGTATGTTTTACAGAGTCATTTATTTTCCATTTAAAAATCATCTGATTGCCAAAGATTTTATTTATAATATTTATGCATAACATGATTATCGTGTATTGTCTATAACTTGGCTGAAGAATCAGTAACATTCCTACTTTTGTTTTCAGTCAATCCAATCTCTTCTTCCCATCTTTGATGTTAACAACGTTTGGGACAACTCATTCTACTCATTCACTCCATGTTAAAAAATTATGGAACAATCTGTACTGCAAAAAGTACAAAAAGTATGTTGCTAAAATAGAAGAACTTATTTACCAGCATTGCGGTTAATTTTTAAATTTTCTGTTTGATACCATTTTTTTGGTTTGCACCACTGGAGAAAGAGACCGATAAAAGAGACTCTCTTTCCTTGTGGATATTACATGTTATACCTGAAGAAGGCCATACAATGAGTCTGCCGAAACATTGTGGTAACAAGATGAGGAGAAAAGATTGAATTGTCCGAAAAAAAAAGCCCACATCCGGGTTGCTAGCACGCAACATACGGGTCACCAAATCTCTACTTCGTCTATATATGTTAGCGACCCGTTTCACTCGGCTTTTGCCTACCATACCTCAAGCTGGTCATTTACTCGGGTGAGTTCATTTCCACTTTGTCGCCACAGATTATTGTGCTTATTATTAATGCTTATTCCATAGACATTCTTCTTCTTCATCCACTAGACAACTACAATGCTACGTGTCCCACTAATAAAATTTAATTGTAATCGATGATTCTCCTCACCTTGACAGATTGTAAACTCCTATTTATAGTGATGTGCTGCAGAGTGATTCTCAACTTTTGGAGTCCTTGGATCATGTGAATAGGAACACGATTGATGTCGATTTCAGTGAGGTAATTGAACATTCCAATGTCCAAAGGGCCAGGAATCGAGTGTGATTGGTGATACAACTGAAATGTAAAAAATTATAGAAAAATATAAATAATATTAGCTTACCAATGCTGTCAAAAAATGACAGTGTAACAATGCACCCATGTGGTGCACCGTCAAAATACCATGGTGGAAACTCCAGTACCTGACGAGACAGTAGTTGTTGGTTCTTGTTTGAGACCCCCAGATTTCCGGGTCATATCGAAAGATAACGAGGCAATGCGAAAAATAGGTGATATAGGAATTCGATTTATTTGCAGTTTTTATAAACTGCCCGATAAAATGCGAAGACACAAATAGTATTACTGTTTTCTACATCTACCCCTTGCGCCCTCCTTCTATCTCCTGTCATCTCTCTTCATCGTCCCGTCATCAACTACCACCACTTATCGTAGTAGCAGTCGTACAGTCCAAGACCTTCCATGTCCACCCTCGTGGTCAGCCAGCGGCTACTCCCTTCAAAATCACACCAAAATTCAAAGGTTTCCCTTTGCTTCCGCTCAGCCTATCAATGCACAGCAAATCCACACGTTGTCCAAAGCTCTGCCACCCCGGGTGACCTATATTCAGGGAAGACCTTTCTAAGTCAAATTTCCTATAATCCCTTTTTCTCTGTTTGTACTACGATGCAGAAAAGCATTATCTCTATTAACTACCCCTGTACCAAACAGCTCTGCTACAACAGCAGTATTCAAATAATTTTGCAATTGCATTGTACTTATAAAATATCAAAAACATTATGTTGCTCTGCATTTTCTTGTTCAACCAGAATGACCCCAGATTGTTTTATGCATTTGCAAAGAAATAAGGGAGACTACACTAAGATTAGCATTTAATAGTTATCTCCATTGACAAATGTTACAGACAAAAAATATAGATAATCATGTGGTGTATTATAAAAATAGATAACCATTGTCACTTTTTTGATTGTTTGTTCTCTCACACTAAATCAAATACGACAAGAGGAAGGGGTAAAGCAAACGCTAAAGCACATCACTATGTGCCTGTGCATTCGCATCTACATCACTACTACTGCTGCCGTTTTTGTAGTAGATCTGATTTTTTATGAATAAGACTGATGTTTTTCTCATATTAAAAGGAGAAATTTGTTTTTTATCCAATTCTGTTGCTTTATTGTTTTAAAATTATTAAAAAACAGAAAATATGAAGATTTGTAGAAAATTAACAGACAAATTAATTTTGTTCAGGGTATGTTTTTTGGTTTGCAATAAATACATTCATACTAAAATATATATTTGTATAATTTATGCATACGTAAATAATCGCTTCAATTTTGAAGAGTACTAACTATGCTAGTAATATAAATAAATGAATAAATCTTATATTCCCACAATTGTTGGACTCAAAAACTGCATTTCAAATAATATGCATGTACAATTCAAATTAAACTAATTCAAAATTTCTCGATTCTAAATTACACTTTAAAAAAAAAAAAAAATGATTGCTGATAAAAAAGAAACATTTCAAATTGAAAAGCATAAAAATATATAAATAAAAAATCTCAAAAAAAAATCGAGAGCTTTTAATCTCCAAATTACAGTAGAATAATGCCAAAGATTTTTTCCTTTCAAATCTAAAATATGATTGCACAAGCTATTTTCATTCGAATAAAAACATTCATTTATTCCCAAGTTAAACGAATGTATAATAATAGCATTTCCCTGATAATGGTGCTGCTACAGGAAGTCCATCTAAATTCTATTCAGCCTTTTCCTATAGACTTGTAAATTAATTAGCAGCCAACAGATCTTTTGCTCTATTATTCAAATATAACTTTGCAGAAATAACAAATTGGCTAATTAAAAAGTAATAAATGATTATTAATCAGACTAACCAACAAAAGAAGAAAAAACAGAATAAAGTGCAAAAATAACGGAGGCTGACAGAAGAGTTGATTAACAATTACAGAGTCTTTAAAGCCAGATGACAAGTGTGAATAGAAGGCCTCTTTCTAAGTCTCAATAGACAATGAAACAACACTGAGGTGACCTCTCCAAGGCGCATGCCTCAGCGAAACATATGGAGATCCTGGGATGGCCAGTCGACAGAATGCCCCTGCTGATGTAGTCCAAAGGAAAGCGAAGCTATACGTTTGGCATCAGCATGGCTGCCGGAAAGGACATCAAAATTGGCATCCAACTGTCTTAAGGGGGCCCCACTCCCTAGTTTGGAATCAGAGTTGTCCTTCTCCTAGATTGGTTGCTTTTCCAAGGCTAGGGAGCCCAGTCTGTACTTTTTTATCCATAGCTGGGGGGGGGAAGATGGATTCATGCCATTCCCAAGAGCTTTAGTGCGAAGTGAAAGTAAACATCCTCAATCAGTGTTTGAAGTTGGCTTGCTGATTCTATTGTCTGCGCCATTAACAGCTAGGCCACTTGCATCGCCAACAAGTGTGATTACTAATAACAGAGAATACTGTAGATCTAGGAAGGCTAAAAAACAAATATCTGAAAAGAAATCATAACAAAAATAAAACCAAGCATGGATTCATGCCATTCCCAAGAGCTGTTGTCAGTTATACCACTTTGAATATGACTTTTTAGAAAACCACTGAATGACACAAAATAATTGTCCAGTTTAGCATTATATTTACATTGTAAATCGAACATCCACTTTCATAAAGACAGGCACAAAGTGCATTAAACATACAGAGTAAATTGAACACCACTTTAGAGCCAATTCACTCGCTTCCACTTTAGAAGTTACTTTTTCACAAAAATGAAAGATTTCTGGAAGAAATGATTGTCAGATTTTCATAAAAAATGACTGGTTTGCTAA
This sequence comes from Architeuthis dux, assembly GCA_006491835.1. Lineage (NCBI taxonomy): Eukaryota > Metazoa > Mollusca > Cephalopoda > Oegopsida > Architeuthidae > Architeuthis > Architeuthis dux. The sequence goes on from VCCN01007234.1 coordinate 3,387,343, forward strand.
ACCGAATCTTTACCGGACTAGGAAATATAAAATTTTCAAGTTTTTTTATGTTTGTAATTATTGGAATTCACTTCTAATTTGTAATTATTTGAAGTCACTTATATTTTGTTTTCAATTAATATTGATGCGTTAAAATCATTTAAAGCTACCAAAACTAAATTTAACTAGCTTTCCAAGGGAAATTATGAATCACTGCCACCTATATATGCTGTGTTGGGTGTGATCAATTATAAAGTTGGGCTGTTATTAAAAAATCTGAATTTTCAAAAAACAAGTGGGCACAAACTAGTGACCAATTTAAAATAAGCTTACATTAAAAATTGAACCCCCTATTTAAGTGGGGATTTTCAACAAAAAAAAAAAAAAAAAAAAAAAAAAAAAGAAAAAAACATTTTCCCTACTCATTGAGGGGAGTGTGTGTACAAAATTTCAAGTTTCTACTATGAACGGTTAGGACTGGGCAAAGTCCAGATGGATAGAGAGATAAAATTGAACCCACCTCAAAAAAACTAAGGGGGTGGGGGTAAAAAAAAACAAAAAAAAAACATTTTCCCTACTCATTGAGGGGTGTGTGTGTGTGTGTGCGTGCGTGCAAAATTTCAAGTTTCTACTATGAACTGTTAGGGTTGGCCAAAGTCCGGATACATGGATAGCTAGATAGATATAAATGTGTGAACACTTATGCAAAGCAAAACAAACCTTCAAGGATGTGGTATGAATAAGGACTTCCGTGACAAAATGAATATCATCTTTCAGAGTATTTAATTTCTGTTTTTGATCCAGAGAAAGTATCACTTCATTTTCATTGCCAAAGTTGGTATGGTACTGTTCTTGCATAGCTTGGTTCAGGAACACCAGAGTCTGAGTAGAAAGGTTCAAGCGGCCTTCACCTTTAAAGATCTTGGTACCTGAAAACAAAAACAAAAAATAGTTCCAATAAACTAAATAGCAAAAAGTTGTAATTCAATTTTGTCTAACAAAGTGGTTCTCAAACTTTATTGTATAATGGCACACTAAGAAATATATGTGACTTATGCTGCACACCAACTGTAAAAATGAAAAGAATTACACAAAAACATTTCAGTAGTCAATGAACAAAACTTTTATATCAGCATACTGATATATATGTACTCATCACTCGATTTTTCTTTCATCTGTCGCTAAAAGTGTTGAGATCTCACAAAATCTAGCAATAAAACCACTAGATTGACAACTTTGTGGCAGTAGTGGGACAAACATAATACCCATGCTGTTTGCGTATTTGGAAAAATCTATGTGGCACACTTGGGAGATAGTTACAGCACACTATTTTGCTGTGGTATACAGTTTGAGAACCACCGATCTAACCATTATAGATGCATCAGTTGCTTTCAGTATATGTCAGGATTTTTTACCCTCATCACATTCAAGAGGTCAAAAGGAATTCATAGTTTAGCACTCTCTTTCATGCAAACTAATATTTAAATATTAAGACTGCCAACAAATAATGTCAATATGCTTTTTT
>VCCN01007234.1:3389044-3448958 GCA_006491835.1 Architeuthis dux
TGGCTAATAAAACTGGATATTTTAATATAGTACAAGTATGATTGCATTCTACAAAGTAACATATTTGATTAAGATTTTAATCTATACTTTGAACTACTTTGTTTTTCCATTAGATAAAACAATGACTTTTGTATGCGACATAAAAATAAGAAATGCTTGTTGATGTTTTATTTCATGAAAGTATAGAATAAAATCTTAACTAAATATGTTACTTCATAGAATGCAATCATACTTGTACTATGTTAAAATATCCCAATACATTTTTATTAGCCATGAGCTCATAGCTTATAAAGCTGTATTGGCATGTTTTAATACAAGTTTGATTGCATTCTATGAAGTAACATATTTAGTTAAGATTTTATTCTATACTTTGAACTACTTTGTTCAGTTTGTTGTCCAATTACACAAAACATCAACGAGTATTTCTTATTTTTATGTGATGCAATGTCGAAATGTATTAATAACAAGGACACACATTACAAATGTGGTATTTGAAAAGCCCACTAACTAATTAACAGAAACAATTAGCTAAGACATTATATTCAATAATTATAATATATTATGTCGCGCCCCTGGGACAACCCGCGTCCTCGACAGGTCCCTCTTCAGCCCCAAAAATATTTTAGTATCCAAAACCATCAAAAGGATACTAAAAAATGGTCATAAGTTGCCTGAGAATGGCCAAAATGTATGGGCGCAAACGCACTAGTCATTACATTTTTGCACTGATAGAACAAGAAACACAAAAAAAGTAGGAAATTTATAATATTTATAGCCCAAACCACCTAAAGGATGCTAAAATGGTCAAAAGTTGCCAGAAAATGGCCAAAAGGTTTTAGGCGAAAACACTATGGGGAAAAAACGTGGCAACTCTCAAAGTGATCTCCCCTGTCAGGGAGAGGACCTCTCAAAGTCACTTCCCCTCTCGCGGACATGACATATTACTATATTTATTAATTGCTACATTATTTTAGATAACTAACCTTTTGTGCACACATTAATTTCCTTTCTGGTTGCAAAACATGCACAGCTTAGAGGGAACTATGATTGCAGTACACTGTATTTTTGTAATGTTCTTATTTTAATATTTTGCATCAAATCATTTTTTTTTATAACTGTATAAAAGATAAACAACTGTATCTTGGGGGAGGTGAGGGGCCTTCCCTTTCAACCTAGCCTAATTCATGGGGTTTGTTTTGTTCATAATTTGTTTGAAATGGAGAATTTTTATCAACTTCTGAATGATTCGCAAATTTTCTAATTCCAGACAATAGTCATGTGATTAACAAAAGAAAATGCTGAAAGTAACAAAAATATTCATTTGAACATTTTTTATCAGAAATGCAAATGTATTTAAAGTTGACTTGCAGTTTTAATCCATAAAGCTGTCTCATGTTTAGATAAGATTTTTTCTCAGCAACAAAGTACGTTTTTGACACGTTTCATATCAAAATCAAATCAGTTAATCATTGAAACCATATCAATTTGATAACATTACCCATTGATCATAATAAACAACTTCCTCTGTAGTTGAATTTCGATCCAAAATTTTCACTGAATAATGTTCGCTCTATGTGATCAATATTCACCACTGAATTAAGTGCATTGACAAGGAAGGAGATTATATTGAAAAATAAATATTTATTGTGTAAAATAAATGCTTTTCTCATCATTAGGCTGTGGACTTAATCATGTACCTATGTACAGATTGGTGTACTTTAACCCATAAGAACTCGGACCCATTTCTACTTGAAGGAGCATTATGTGGGATTCTGGGTAGGCAAATTGACACACAGTAACATGACTCCACCAGAATGTTCAGTAGATGTCACTTTGTACACTTCATGAGTTAAAATCAAGGATAAAATATAATATTATATAAGAGACTGTGCAGATCAATTAAATTGTATGTGACACCCGGGTTACAGTGGGTTCTTATGGGTTAATCATGTACCTATGTACAGATTGCATTTGTTTAGGAAAACTTGTTACTTACTCTGGTAATGAATCAACTCCGCAAGTTGATGTACCATATCAACTTCAGCTGCTGCTAAACTCATCTTTTCCAGTCACGGAGACAAAAACACCAGGAACTGCAAATAAAAGGGAAAAGGACAAAACTAAATACTTGAAACTATAAGTGCAGGAAACAAACAAACACAAGAGACAGCCAGCAAAATTAACACTTTATGTCCTGATTTTTTAAATTTTTTGTAAGCACTGTATATTTGAGCGTATAAGACAACAATTGAAACATCCAAAAAACACTCAAAACCTTTGGGCCAGATACAAAAATAGTGACAAAACAGTGAGCTAAAACCATGAAATTCAGACTGAAATTTTGTTAGATGGGGTTTAGCCTCATGTATAATGCTCTTTTTTTTCTCAACATTTATAAAGAAACATTTAAGTAAACACTAATTCTTAAAATAAAAATTGGACTTACAAGTATCGCTAGAAAATGCAGGTCTCAACAAAACTTGTGGTACTTAAAAGTAATGTTAGTAATTTAAACTGTGTACGCTTGAGTTGAAACTATTAATAACTGCCAGGCTTTTGTTTAGAGTTTAACCAGAGGGCTTTCTATTATAGACTGATGTGACCTTTGGTCACAAAAAATGGTAAAGACTAAAGAAATGGAGACAAATCAAAATTCACATAGGGTATTTGGAATGTGACCTCTATGGAAATATGAGAACATATCACTAGGTTGTTATTTTTTGTCAGATAATAAAAACAAAAAATGTAAATACAAATTCTAATGATTAATACACTTAAATCCTAAGCCCTGGCCTATTTTTTAAAAGAATAAGTAGACCATTGTATGTGGTTTAATAGGACTATTTTCCTCATCTATGTTGCTCAGTTTTTCACAACATTTCAGCCATGTACCCACCAGTCTTCTTCGGATGTTCCTTGTTCTGGAATGTAGAAACTAGTTCTAGTATTGCAGGCCAGAGGATACACGGCTGAAATGGTGAGAAAAAAATGAGCAACATACATGAGGAAAATAGTCCGACTAAACCCCATCTAACAAAATTCAGACAAGAACAATAAATAGACCTGTTTTTAGCATTTTTCTCCTTTTTTAAATCAAAGAAAAAAAACATCACATTCAAATTTAATTAGGTAAATAAAATGAAGAACTTATTACAAGAATATGAACACAAAAGCTTTCTGCCAAATCCAAATATACAGTTCAGGTCAGGCATTTCACATGAATTAAAATAATGAAGTAGTTCCAAAATTATTCTCACAATTTCTAACAATTAATAATTTTTTATGACTTTTCATCTTATTTTTGCTTTTTATGATTTTCTAGATCGAAGACCCTCTGACCTCTTTAATAGAATAAAGTCGTAATAAAGTAGCTTCCTTCGAGGCTTGAACTCACATAAGCTCATCTTACATAGACAACCCCATAAGCCCTTAACTATGTACTACTTTATACCAACTTCACACTACTTACTTTAAGAGCTAGAGGGTATTCATCCTAGAACGTTGTGATAAAAAGGGTATTTATCCTACAACGTTGTGATAAAAAGGGTATTTATCCTAGAATGCATGTGTGTAAAGTCTTACATATTTTGCATGAGACTCACACATTTTGATACATCCTCACAGACTCACATTTTATAAAAAGTGTAAAATTCTCACGCATTTTATGAAAGGTGAGAAATTTTATGAAAGGTGAGAAATTTTATAAAAGTGTGAATCTTTTGGTTAGTGATTTTAACCAATTAAACGTGCCCGGAAGTGCTACCGTGGGACTGTGATTTGCTGCGGCCCCCTATATGCCGCACACCGAAAGGGTCTATTCATTCCATTCGCACACATGCTAGGAGTAGCATCGCAAATTTTTACACTGCCTGTACGCCAAAGAAGATGAGATTGAATGAATCTATGACTTCCAGTGTCACCACTGTCAGTAAGCGAAAGTTTACTGGGGCTGCCAAATTTAGAACAAAATTTAATCCTATGTGGACGAAGAAATGGTCATGCATTGTTGGAGTTGCTGGTAAAGACTATGAATTCAAATGCACAGTATGTAGCAACATTTGTAGTTGTGCTTATCAAGGTGAAACTGGTGTTTCTAGCCACCCGGAAGGAGATTGTGAAAAGTGCAGCATCTTCAAAGGGACTCGTGAACTCTGGCTTCAGGACTGAAAATGAACAATTTAGTATCCTTTTGTCAAATACTGTGCCCCTTATAGCATTAATAATAATATTATTCTTGTATTATTTTTACCGTCAGCCTACTTTCTAAGCTGCTTTACCGTCAGCCTACTTTCTAAGCTGCTTTACCGTCAGCCTACTTTCTAAGTTGCTTTACCGTCAGCCTACTTTCTAAGTTGCTTTACCTTCAGTCTACTTTCTAAGTTGCTTTTTTGAAAAAATTTTAACCAGGCTTTAATGAAGGAGTATCCAAAATTTTGCTAAAATCGAATAATATACTGATTTTTGCCAGATTTTAAGACTTTCCCAGGTTTCAATTTCACGCTGAAAGTTTTTATTCAGTTTGTTTGTAACTATTTCTAAGATGAAATAAGTATTAAATAAGACTGAAAATTTTAGTAAAGCAGCCTTTCTTTTTCTATCATACTTATTTTTTGTTTTTAGCTTTGTAAATTTAAATTAAAATCAGCATTCATTTTCAGCTGAACGTTAAAATGAGAATGCTGAAAATGAGTGCTGTATTCAGCTTGGTTTTAATCCTGGACCAGTTGCATTCAATGGTGATCCCGTTTCTAAAATTTGATTTAAATATGGCCCATTTTTAGTATGTCTTAAAAACAACTACATAAGTTTAATCTGTATTCGTGCCCTTTCGTAAATTTAAATTAAAAATCTTTAAATTCAGAAATGACCTCAACTACGATGAGTAAACATTCTAATAAAATTCTTAAAATAAAAAAAAAAATCTTTGCAAACAAGAAACCAGTTTCTAAAGCAGGAGATTTTTACGCAATTGGTCTTCCGTAGCAGAAATTGCCAATGGTTGAAATCACTGAAAATGTACCAGTCTCCTGTTTTGAAAGATGGCCGAAACTTTTTAGTCTGATTTTTTTTTTAAATTGACGTAGTTGTAATTCTAGTAACATATTTTTGAGTCTCGTATTCTACATAAAAATTGTTCTCACAGGAGTGAAGTGGGAGGATCGAAGAAGATGTAAATAGTATATTCACAAAAATTACCTTTTCCTTCTAGGTAATATGTGCAGAAACAAAAGTAGCATTACTTCTCACAGAGAACAACATCCAGATGGCATTTGCCGACAAGTTGAGTGACGTATTCAAAGATCTTTTCTCTGATAGCAGAATTGCCAAGGAGTTTGGATCAAAAAGGACAAAAGCAACATGTATTTTAAATGACACTTTGGCACCACCTTTCCTCAAAGACACTTTTGAGATTATGAAAGATAATTTCTTCTTGTCAACGGATGGATCGAATGACACTGACATTGAGAAAATGAACCCGCCCACTATCCGCCTCTATGATACGAACAAAAACTGCGTTGTAACACAGTTTTTGGATATGTGCTGCACATCTGGGACTGACTGTGGCAGAGCCAGCACCATCTTTAATAAGATAGACAACAAAATGAGACAGTTTGATGTGCCATGGAATAACTGGATTTTTCTATGGATAATGCCAGTGTGAATTTGGGAGCATACAACGCCATCCTATCCAGAGTAAAGGATAAAAACCCATCCTGTTATTTCATGGGCTTCCCATGTCACATCATCCACAACACTGCACATAAAAGGGCTGCGGCATTCACATCTGTCACAGGATTTGATGTGGAAGATTTTTGCATTGATAACTTCTTTTACTTTGATAAAAGCACCAAAAGGAAAGGTATTCAGAAAAAATACAATGAATCGTGTGATCAGGAGTATAGGAAGATCCTGAAACACATCAATGTCAGATGGCTTAGCCTGGAACAAGCTGTTGACCGGACTTTGAAGCAATACAAAGGGCTCAGGAGTTACTACCTCAGTGAAGATGAATCCTGTTAGAGATTTCAACGGCTAAGGAAACATTTTGAAAGCCCAATGACAGTGGTGTATCTCCTCTTTTACAAATCCATTTTGCCAGCATTCACAACTACAAATTGCTTTTTGGGAAGACCCCTGTATATATCTGGTCCATGACCAGCTACAGAAATTCATGAAACAGACAATGGGTAAATTTGTTGCACTAGATGCCATCAAGTCAACAGATGATGTGACAAAAGTTGACATCACCAGTTTTATTGTTTAGTCACTAAATATGGCATTAAAAAATTCCCACTGAATGTGCCAAGACACTCAGTATTTATCAACTTATCCATTCGAGAGAAGTGTGAATTTACGGATGTTGAATTTTTTATTGAACGATTCAAATAAACAAGAGGAATTTCTGGAGTATCAACTCCTAAATGAAAATGATATACCCAAGTCAGTTTGGGATGATGCTTGTGTGGTTGAGAAGGAAGATGGTGAAGAAAAAGTACCATCGAATGATGCGATATGGGATTATATATCCACAATGAAAGCTGCAGATGGGCAGCTTATGTTCAAGAGACGTTTCAGAGTTGCCAAACTTGTGTTGGTATTACCCCATTCGAATGCCGGAGAAGAGAGAGTGTTTAGTATGGTGCGGTGAAAAACAAGACAACATTTTGTTCCAGCTTGTCAATGAAAGGAATATTATCCTCCATACTAACAGTAAAATTGGCAGATGTCGATGCTTTTCCGGGCGGTACAATTCTCACTCATTTTCAACATTGAAACTTGACGGGTATGAGAATGTTAAAAGGGTATTTATCCAAGAATGTGTTGTGATAAAAAGCAACAAGTTGAAGAAAACTAATAAAAAATTAGTAGTGAAAATATTTCATCTCAGAATTCAAATAAAAATCATTTTTAACAACTTTGTGAAAATAAAAACAAAAAAAGATGTCATAATTAACCATCATTAAGTATATTGAAGTCCATTTAAAACTTAGCAGCACCCATCTTCTCAGAGGATTTTAATATTTATGATATAATATTTTAGAGTATATTACAGCAATAATTTTCCACTGCCTACTGCCAGCTACAGAATCTTACAAGTCCTAGCTCTCAAATCAGATGATTCATCCAAGATGAGTTGTAGTGTATCAGGGTGTTAGCCAGCATTCTAACTAGCCATTTAATGGCTAATTCCCAATAGAAACCTAATTCCAATTACCCAATTAAGTTGACCATTTTTAGTGTCTCTTTGGCCATTTTTGGCTTTTTTTAAAAATACAAAAATGCAGGGCCTCTTTTACCATGCCTCATACAGCAAAAATATTTAAAATTTGTCATAAATTATCCAGAACAAATCCAAAAGGTTTTTTGGGGTTTTTTTTTTTTTTACAAGATTACTCAATCTTAATTCAACCTGTTCACTGTCAAGTATATTTTTAACATAATTCCTGTGCAAGTTTTTTTCTTATAAAAAATTTATGAAAATAGGTCTTCATTGCAGGTTTTAAATGGTTTAATTTTCAAACATCAACTAATATGTACATCAGGATAAATGTAATATATATATAATTGTAAAAAAAAAAAAAAAGAAAAAAAGTAACCCTATAAGTTATCTTGTCCATCCATGACACCGGATAGATGACTTGCTAAGATTAGTTATCTTGTGGGTGGCACTGGACTGAGACTTGCTTAGACGAGTTATCTCGCCCGTGGCATTGAATTGATGACTGGCTCAGACGAGTTATCTCATCTGTCATACTGGAATGAGACTTGCTCAGATGAGTTATTTTGTCTGTGGCAGTAAAAAAGCTGGGTTTTTTTAAAAGTACATAGATTGTTTTTATTTAGAAAGACAAAGCTTATTCAAAACAAACAAAAAACATCAAATTTATACCCATCTATAAATATCTACAATAGGGTGTTTTTATACCCATCTATAAATATCTATAATAGGGTGTTTTTCCATGGGGTAATGATTACACTGGTTAACAAAATTGAACTTTTTTTTTCTCATCAATGTTGCACTACAATTTCTTTAGACCAATTTTTGGCACAGATTACAAATTTCGAATCCGTTTCACTCTAGCACGTCTCATTTCTTTTACTATGGACACATTCTGTTTTCAGTTCTACTGTACATGAGACAATATAGGTGAAGGTTAAATGAAAACAAGATTTGTATCAGTCTGAACTTTTCAATGCAGAAAATCAAAATTACTATATATAAGATTTACAAAGAAGTTACTATGCAGAAGGACAAGCTAACAATGTTGAGCTTTAGACACCCAATGGTGCTTTATAGGGTTTATATGCAAAACTACAGATTTCTATGAAAACTAGATGCGATACCAGAAAATGGATTAGATCAAAATCGGCATTCAAAACTAGATAAAGTACACCACAACACATACCTTATGAAAGATTTGTTGTAGACCAGTGTTATCGGAATAGTCTAGCAGACCATTACTATTATGTAGTGTGTTCAATCCTCACTGAGTGTTCCACACTTGTGAAATTGGGTCAGATTAGATTAAACTTAATCAAATCAGACCCAAGTCCACATCATTTTTATAAACATTTATTGGTATTCATTAAGTAAATGAAAACCAATAAATATTTACAAAAATGATGTTTGGTAATAACTAGCAACATTAAAGAATGTCTAAATATTAATGTTTGCAGCCTTCACCAAAAACAAAAGATAGTTAATCAGATTAGGTATACCAGCAAAGCAACGGGTATTTCACTAGTAACAATAATAAGCATGACAGATAAGGTCAGATTAAAACAAAGATTAATTCTTACATAGAAAAGTATTTTTATTTATTACTGGTTTTCAGGAATATAATGAACATCTAAATCATTTTCATCTTGTCAGATCCACTTTTAACCGGTTAAGTAGGAAAAGATGATGACAAACAAGTAAAATACAATAATGTTATCTTAAGACAGGATATGTTCTTTTTATAGAAATTATGAAACCCATACACACACCCGTATATATATATTATATATACACTAGTGTGGTTCTTATTTTGCAACTTTCGGAATGTGAAACGGGCAGCCCCTGAAAGCAACTGAAATTCTGGCAAAACCATGTCAAAATTTGGGAAAATCAAGCCCTCTGCCCCCCCCCCCCATTAACCAAAGATTTCCCATACGCATATGGTGAAACCCGAAAAGCTGTGAGCAAACTGTGTGTCACAAACAATACTGCTGAGAGAGAGGAGTGGCTCTCTAGCACGAGTACAACAGGCTGCGCACTAAATCAGAAGAGAAAACTCGGTGCAGTCTGCAAGGTGTGGTGCAGTATTGTAAACTACTACTACTACTACTACCCTTCATCACCAAGGTTTAGTTTCATTTAGAAGTGAAATACATTTGTTTCAGTTTTCTATAGTTTTGAGAAGGGTGCATTAATAATTAAACGGTTGCAGCTCACATCAAAATGATGACTAAATGCTTTAGCCAGACAAGTGCGGATTTCAACCCGATGTGGCTTCCACTTCTCAACAGACCTAAAGCCGACAAGACAAAGACACAGAAACACCCGGGCCCTGTGCTATAAGGGTTTCCCCCTTTAAACAGAGTTTCTGTGAATTAGTACAAAGTGAATGTAAACAGCCTCAACTCGAACTCAGTCTGCCAATTCCGTTTTCCATACCGCTAACCGTTACGCTGTCCGATATATATAGCATTGGTTCATAAATTGTTAAAGCAAAGGAACAAAAATATGGAAATTCTATGAAAACTAATTCTAAGAAGGAAATGAGAATTCGGAAAACTCTGAAAGAAGGTAAAACACCAAACATAATCGATTGATGATGGAATGGTTGATAGATATCATTGATTTAAAATCTGATGTGGTGGATCTTGCAAGATTGTTAATCCAATAAGATTATTAATCCAAGATTGTTAATCCAATAAGGATTTGGAACCACAAGTGTAAGAAGATCTGTAATTCATTAGTGACACTTGGAAATAAACCAATAATAGAAACTATTCTTTTGATTATCTCAAGAAATAACTTTTCCTCAGGTTAAGCCGAGAGGAAACACACAGTTCGTAATGTCCAAGCTGGCATTACTCCATCCACAGGGTCAGCAATCATGTGTCCCGTATATGGCTGAGACTCCAGAGCCTAGATTGGCCTCATCAGTCACCTCCGAAACACATTACAGATGCTGCAACACTCAGAACTGAAGCCAGTGGTACAGCTAGAGATTTGGGGGCTCATTTAGTGAGATTTGATGAAAAAGGAAAGTTTTTTAAAGTCATGTACTATCACTTAATTGGTGAAAAACAACCCTAAAGGCTGAATTATTATCTATGTAATTCATGTATATACACATATATCCTTTGTATTGTATAATGTCAGTAGAAATGCAGTAGGTTAACTACTATTTATCTTTTGCTCACTATTTAGCTTCATTAGGGCAGGGCTCGAAATTAATGTCGTCCCGGGGACAGTAAAAATAGAAGCCTCTGGGACAGAAGTGATTTTATTAAAAAATGTTTAAATCACTTCTGTCCCAGAGGCATGCCGGGGAAGATATCTTTTTTTTAAAATAAATAAAATTGTTTTTCAGGGCGGTTTCCATCAGGACAATTAAAAATATTTTTTCTGGACTGTTCCAGCACAGTGGTGAAAAAAGTTTGTCTGAAGCCCAGCAATGGGGGCTCGGGGCGTTTTAAAATAGCCCCTCAGCTACGACTCTAATTGACGCGATGGTCATCTTTGACTATGAAGGACAGATTATTATTTTTACTCATTTCACTCACAATTATTCAGTTTCATCAAATAAGTATAATTATTTTATAAAACCAGGAAATCATGCAACTACAATTAATATGTGGGGCGACTATTGACCGTGGACTATTGAGCGTGAGACAATTGATAGACTTTTGGTGGACTGGCGTCACTGTTATGCATAAGGAGGAAGTGTAAGGGTTATGTGGATATGCATATTAGCAACACCAATACCAATGCAACAGGCAAACAAAACCAAAAATATTTGAGTTAAAGAGTCCTTTAATTCATACAAATATAAGTAAATAAATTTATATGTAACATATATAAAAAATAAAATACTAATTTTTACATTTTTTATTTTAGACATTATCATTGTGTGATTGAAAACACAAATGACAGAAGGTATATCCCCTCAATTGTCCCTGCTCAGTTATCGCTGCTCAATAGTCGGCCAACCAATTAATATTATGTTCTTTAATACCTATGAAATTTTACATCATTAATAATTGCACTTCACACTTGGGAAAGGCATGCATTCACTTATCTACACACACACACACACACACACAGACATATTTTCACAAAATATTTTGTCAGTGGCATCCCACAATAATTGACAGAAAAGAAAGTAGGTGATTGAACACTTGGGCAAATCAAGCTCCCATAATTACTTTACCTGCCCACACCACAGCAGAAAGTCCTAAGCTTAGTAGGTGACTTAACTTGAACCCTGTAGTGTATACTATAGAACGAGAGATGACACCAACCCACCCAGACAAACCTGAAAGATTTACTTGCTTTCATTCAGATAACCTTACGAACATGATATACAAGCATGCAAGGTTCCTGGTACCCCGGGAAAGCTGAACTTTGGCACCTTTTAAAGTTTAGTACTATCTTATTTATGTTTTGCAGTTAGAAAAATAAATCTAAAGGAATGAAAAGTTTGTTACAATAATCAGGTAAAAGAAGACAGTTCTGACACAACAGAGTTTTAGATCATCATTTGATGAATAGAACAGATTCATTATTATAATAAGGAGAGAGTGACTATTTAAATTACTGACAAATCAGACACAGGAGAGGTGCCCCCTAGCATTTGGCCCCCTGGGGGCCTGCCAGTGTTGCTGGCACTGCATTATCTATATTGCTTTGAATAAATTAAATTGTTTTTATTTGCGCACCAGTTTTTAACATCGAGTGGTTGAGGGTGTGAAACTTTACAATCGGGGGAAACCTTCCCTACATTGTGCCCACAGCTGTTTTTTTAAAACTAAAGCTTATCTCAAGTCTAACCACAAGCAACTGATTTTTTGTCATGATGACAGTACTTAGTACTAAGTAAAACCTGACATTAGATACACAACACTTAAGACAGTAGGTCAGTAGTAGTACAGGTTTGTGGCTGGATTCGATTGTAATTTATAAAAAACGTCATATGTTAAGAAGGCTGTCATTCATAACGTCATCACTTCTCTCTGTTGCCTCTTTAAGAACTGGCTTAAAGAGCAATAAAAATAAGCTTTAGAGGAACATGAACTAATCGTTCGATTTGCTCAGTTGTTTCGGCTGAATTGTTCAATTTGCTCAGTTGTTCCGGCTGAATTGTTCAATTGGCTCAGTTGTTCCGGCTGAACTAATTATTCAATTGGCTCAGTTGTTCGACTGAATCGTTCAATTGGCTCAGTTGTTCCGACTGAACTAATTGTTCAATTGGCTCAGTTCAGAATCTTAATCTAATTAGTTGTTCGGGAAGTAGATGCTATTGCTATTCCTGACTGAAGAGCTCCTCTGACTCAGTGTTGTTGTTTTTTTAACTCAGATTTTTAGGGTATCCCAGTAACAACCTTAATGTAATATACTTGAATATGAATGAATGGCTTGACTTCGCGAACAAAGATTTTGGGGATGGTTTTCCACAGCATTTGGACCATAGACGGCGGGGCCAATGTGCAGAGTAAACCTCCAGCCTGAGCAATGTAATTTTAAGGTGAAGTGCAACTTGCCCAGAGTCAACCCCACCCTTTAAATTGAGGGTTACTTCCTGTGGACCACCAGAGTGGCGCGTATAGGAGCAGAACCCATAGGTCGTAGGTTTGACAGGAGGGTCCTTCTCCTGACAGATGCCCGAGCTAACTATGGGGGTCTGTCACACCCTCGCAGGGTGAACTACTTGAAATAAGCTTTTTTATGACAGTAGTTAATTGCATCATTAAGCCAGCTTCAGTGTAGTTGTGCAGGGTTTAAACTAATAAGAAAAATGGTAGTTAAATTTTGTATGTCCAATATCAGAATAAACATTATTAAAAAAAATATTGATATTCTTGGATGTGACCATCTTTTTTCACTTAGGCTGTTCCATGCATTTGCTACTCTTGCTGAAAAGAAATTTTTTCTAACACCAGTGGAGGTCTGAATTTGTAGTTTATGGCTGTGTCATCTGGTTTTACTGCAGATAGATGAAGTCAGTATTTTCTTATCAGGGCATGTTGAGCAATGAATGTTCTATAGACCTCTTGTAGGTCAGCACGTTTTCTTCTGTATTCATGGGTCTCTAGATTAAGTTGTATTAATCTTTCAGTGTAAGATATATCTCTCAGCCTCGGAATGGTCTTGGTGGCTCACCTCTGAATTCTCTATAGCATTTGAGTTGTACTTCAGGTAAGGAGACCATATGCAGGAAGCAAACTCCAGATGGGAACGTACCAGAGACTTGTACAGTGGTAGGAAGCTCTCCTCATTGATGAACTTAAATGAGTGTCTTATGTAGCCGAGTGTTTTATTTGCTGTATTCGCTTTGTTTTGTATATGTGAAGTTAAGTGAGTTGTCTATATAAACGTCAAGATCTTTCTCCACTTCCGTATGTGTTGTGTTCTTTAATCATGGTGCAGTTCCTTTTTTTTGTTGTTTCTACCTAGGTGCATGACCTTGCATTATAAATATGTCGATGAAGTACAATTTGGTGAGTTTACAACATTAGTACAATTAAAACGGAACAAAAGCCTTTTCTCCTGACGTGAAAATGATAAACATAGATTTTTTTTTCTTATTTGAGATCAACCCTTCGGAATTATGTCCCCCCGGTCCTTTGCTCTACCACTAAAGAATCGACGTACAGTACACGTGAACCCGGAGGTGTTGGTTGTGTGAGGGTACTCAGTCAGTTATAACAAAATACTAACAAATATAATGAGAAAAAAATTTTTCGGGATCATGTTTTTTTTCTCGACATTATCATTATCAACATCTCCAATGCCATTTGTATTTTTATTCATGCAGTTTCGAAAGAAAACACCAAAAATAAAAAATAGTGTGCCCCTGACTATAGGTGCAGCAGGTGAAATCAAAACACATTTCTTAGCTTAGAGCGATTTTTTACACTTTGTCTTTAATAGATTTGATAAATTAGTGTTGTAAACTGACCGAGTGCCCTCACAACAACCGTCATAATTTTGGACGTTAAACTATGAGATGACCGAATTTTCTTTAGGCCTATGAAATAAAATAATTGTCTTTTATTCCATTTTATTTATTTATTTTAAATCAACCCATCAATTGGGATGGGACGTTTTAGGCCTTAGCATTGTCCTGTTCTTCGACTGAAATTATATCTGCAAATCAAAATGTAAACTGAACAATAATTTTTACAAGAGAATACTTTTTCGGCAGAGTGACAATAATGTAGGGAAGGTGGTCCCGGTTAAAGTTCCACACTCTCGCTCACTCGATGTTAAAAACGGGGCACAACTAAAAACAATTTAAGTTATTAATTCAAAACAAACAATATGATTAATATACTTGTTTTTCTTTCATTAATTCTCTTATTTCTTTTAATTTGTGCGCAGCTTTTAACATTGAGTGAACGAGGGTGTGAAACTTTACAATCGGGAACACTTTCCCTAGATTGTGACATTTTGTCTTTAGATTTTAAGATTTAAATTTAAAATGGAGTGTTTTTTGAGTAAACAAACAAAAAGGGACTAGACTAAGACGGGGAAAAAAAATAAAACTATGAAAATTAAATATTAATTCAAATACTCACATATATTAAGGCCCCAGTAAATGTATTTTAAAAATAAAACAAACGGGCAATCTCCACTCAATTAATTCGGTTGTCACTTTACACACTTAGGGTTGTTTACTGTCAGGAGTAACTGTTACGTAAGCAAAGGAATTTGCGAATGTGATGTTGTTTGTTTCAATGCTTTACTAGTCTAGTCAGGAAACATAAAGCAATTGTCAAATAATAGGACGGCCTCAAATGATAAAAATGTGGTCTTTAAGTCAATGCTGCTTTTTTCTTCTTAAATTAATTTTATATCTTGGAGAGTGGCTCCAGGATATAAAATTAATTTCCTATCCTTTTTTACGGGGGTAGGGCACAAACTATTCAACTTTTGTTTCCCAATCCCATTATTGGACCAACCAACCATCATCTGGACCGTCAAATCCACCAGGAACAACGAAACGAAATCACGACTGACAGTGACACCAGTTTCCTCTTTAGCTCGACGTGATCATTTTCAATGAAAAAAATCGTCATAAAATTTTGCCCGTTTTGATTAGTTTAAAATCCGTGATTACATCTGTCAACGAAGTTGTCGAGGTATATGCATTCGGTCGCTTCTTTTCGTCAGTCTGCACGTCTGTCTGTCCACACGATATCTCCTAAAGTACTCGATGGATTTTTGTGGAATGGTGGGTAATCGGGTAAGGGAGAAGTGGTTAAGTTTTGGTGTCGATCCGTGCACAATTACCTCCCCTACGTCGTAGTTATGTCCACACCACATAATATTGCCAAAAAGTTCAGGTTACGGAAGAAGTGATTTGGGGGCGGATCCATGCACAATTACTTTCCCTGACATTGACGATGATGTTGGCAGAGGTATGCGCTCTCTGGGTGTTTTCTAACGTCTAAAGAGTTTTACTTCCTTTCTTTACGCTAAACGAAGATGAGTATTGGGAATCAGATTTTAATAAAATAAAATAAATTAAATGAAACAATTTTACAATAATTGTAGGTCACTGAAAATGACCACAACAATAAAATAACTGCTGTAAGCGCAATATTTGTAATTTACTACACTTTTAGTATTTCTTTAAACAGATGCAAAAACATTATTCAGAAATTATTCACAATATTATTGAAGCCAGAGCGGTGATTTTTTAAAATGAATTCATGCAATTGCAAGGCGTCCTTGATAAACAAGGATAAGAAAAATGTGTTAAAATGGTCATTTCTTTAATGAACTTTCTGATTCGGTTTCCCCCTGGAGCCAAGTTTGACCAAGGCTAAAAATCAGGAGCAACTTATATCCAGGAGGTGTAGCTGAGGAAGGGGCTAGTTGAAAACAATCCGGGCTCCCCAACGCTTTATAGTTAGTTCACTGCATTTCTACTGACATTATACAATAACAAGGATATATTTGTACATACATGAATTGCATAAATAATTCAGCCTTTGGCATCTATCTCACTAAATGTTGGGGGGGGGTCAAGGTGCAGAGGCCTCTGGCCCCCAAATCGCTAGCTACGTCACTCACTGATCTTATCGATCGCCGGTCGAATTTATCGGACTCATTTGCTATAATAGACGATCTCTCAACCTACCCTCTGTTCCAGTTTAGTGTCCGGCCAAGAAAGTAACGAATTAATTAAATACATTCTTATAGATAAAGACAAAAAAAGAATATTTTTTCAGCTTCATATATCTTCTTTTGTGATTTCTAAGAGAAGAAAAAAAAGCGAGGGCCATTTGTTGAATATTAAAATAACGCCACGATAATGGCTGGCTACAGTACACTTAACACTAATAATAATAAAAGATTAAACTGTAAACGATAACGTTATTATTTAGATAAGTAAAAAGAAAAAGTTTGTAGATGTGTTCATTTTTAAATTAATTCTGATAAGAAAACATGTCATCTTTATTGTTGGTAACATTTTGTTTGAGGGGAGTGTAGGTCAGTCAGACCCTATTAAGTTGATTATTATTATTATTAGCAATAGAGTTGTGTGGAATAGATTACCAGACCAGAATTATGTAGTGCTCACACCAGATGTAAAAAGGGGCTAATTACCCTAGTCGGGTACCAAATGACCTTTACTGGAGATAATTAAATACTTTTAAACGAATTATGATACGTATTTATTACAACAAATGTTTAAGGTTTCGTATAAACTAGATTATTTGTTATGATATGTGTCAATGTGTGCTTGTATATACAACTTAACTAAATTGTATACTTTTTTCGCACTAAATAAATATATTATGTTGTTTTAGTTTTCTCCTAAAATAGGGAATAACACATCCTCTTTTTTAGACTTAGCAACAATTATAGCATCAACATGAATAACTTAGCATTTTTCTGACGTTATGGGCGAATCTAAATATCTTACAGATGATAAAAAGAACAAGAAAGACAGCGAGCACTGCTTCTCAACAAAATAAAGTATTTTTACCTGTGTCGGTGGTGGATCACTCCTTCCTACTAAGTAAACAAAAATTCTAGCCTCATCTTTATTTTTATCTCAAGTTCGTCTTATTTTCAGGAACCACTGGAAGACAGACAAATCCTCCAGATAGAGAAGCCAACTAAGAACACAAGGCCAAGCATTTTTTCCCCTTTAGGCGTGCTTTTTTTTCTTTTTTTTACCCTCGAAGAATTGAATTTTAATGTATTCAACAATAAGACCGAAACGGCGAACTGGTATTTTTTCCACCAAATACATTTTAATTAAAAAGATCTTTTTAAAAAACAGATACACAACAAAAATAACTTTCTTTATCTTCAACCACGTTGATTGTTTTTAAGCTTACATTAACGAAAAAGACAGAATAAAATAAAATACTACTCTTGTCCCATAATTGTTGTTACATTTATAATATACATCTATATAGGCAAATGTAACAATAATTATGGGACAGTGACAGAAGAAGTATATCTTATGGTGTATAAAATCCTTTTTTTCTTCATTTTTCTGGAATTAAATTATTTTCTTCCATTTCCAACTGATTATCCCACCAAATTTTCGACTTAATTTTTTCACTTTTTTTAACAATAATTTTTAATTTATCTTTCCCTCCTTCTCCCTCCCCGAACTGAAGAAAACAACAGTTTATAAGCCATATACCGCTTCTTGGCACATATAGATCTTAATTTCTTTTTCTTATCAATTGCAAAAGTTTGGGGGTGGTTTTTTTTTTTCAGTTACCGTAGTTACTCGAGTACAATGCGATCTCGAATCTAATGCGATCCCCACTTTTTGTTGCTAAAAATTAGTAAATATATCTTATCTTTTTTTGTTCACTCGAGTAATGCTACCCCCCTGATTTATTTTAAATTGCTCGCATTATACACGAGTAAATACGGTACTCAATGTCACAGAGCAGATAGTTTAAAAAGGAAAAAAAATGGGGTGTCTAGTCAGGTGAAGAAATCAACAATGGGCCACCCACCTTGCTTTGGCTTTTAGGGGTGCGAGTAGTTAAATTCCATCATCATTCTGCTTCTTCTTCTTCTTCTTCCGTTCTTCCCATAGAACGGGACAGAGACGAAGTTGTGTTGTCGTCACAAATCAACAAAAAGCTCTAGTAAAAACAATAGCAATAACAGCGTCCGCGTTTACTGATGCTCACCCACACACACCACCATAGCAGGCAGACCTACTTATTAGCAATTGTTGTTAAAATAAAAACATACATGACACTTTGAGGGTCGAGAGAAACTGATTTTGGGTGTGTGCAATGTGATTTTTAGCAGTCGGACGGGCACTAACCCCGATTCGTAAGTCACATGACACGGCGAACGGGCTCACGTGACTGAAACCAAGTGTTGCCAATCTAGATGTTTTTCATCTAGATCTAGATGTTTTTCATCTAGTTCTAGATGTTTTTGATTGCGTCTAGATGACAGAAATTTGCTATCTGGATGATTTTTAATAAATAAGTAATATTTCTATTTAATATAATATATATGAATATGATAAAATAAGTAATATTTTTGATAAAATATGTAATATTCTTGATAAAGTAAATGTTGACGATTAAAAGTCACATTTAATTTATTGATAATAGTTAATACATTTCCTAGATTTTAGACATATATCTGGAGAATCTAAATGTTTCTAGATGTTTTTTGACTGAATTTTAGATCTAAACTGGAAAATAAATTCGGCAAAACTGCTGAAACCTGCGGTGATGACGCAAGAACCTGATTATTAGTCTTATTCTATCAATTTTGCTTACTATTTAGTACCTTCATCGTAATTTTGTAGTGGTTTTTTAACACAACTCAACTCGGAGCGTCACTCTACGGCAGCGAGCAAACAGCTGGGCGTTAACCAGGCGTCCCCCAGACAAGAGGGACGTAAGCTCGAATCTTACCGGCAGCTTTTTTCTTTTATTTCCGATATCCGCGTTGTTTTCTCGCTGCCGTAGAGTGACGGCCCGAGTTGAAAGTTGTGATAAAAACAACTACATAATTAAAATGAAAGTAAAGTCAAAATTAATACTATGGATTACAATACAATTAAAAATAAATAATAAAACAGTCACTTTAATTGGTCTATAATTCTATTCACAGTCGGTCAACCGAGCCGGCTATTATTTGCAACAAAAAACGGCAGTTAACATTTTTGATTATCCTTTCTTCTTTATCTTTGTTATATCTTTAATTAACTTGTTTTAATTAAGGAATGGCATATGATATTTAATAATCAATTTACACTTAATTACCAAAACCAGCACCTAACGAACTGTTGCATTGGATATTTTTATTTAATTATTTTGTGTCGCCGTATCGTCATCATTCTTTTTGTTTGACACATCATACTCATCTCATGACATGTGCTCTGTGTTGTCATGTGCTACAAGTGAGTGCGGAGAGGAAGAAAATATCAGTTTAAGAAACTGAATCGAACAAACAACTCTAGATTAATATTTATTTATTTGTCAACGATTTTCAAGCTTAAATATGAAAATAACCACAAAAAGTGAATCGACAATTAGTTATTATTGTTACAGGGGTAAGGGGTCGGGGATTATTGTGGTGAGTGTGGGATTTATTTTCAAATCGATCAAATAGACAATAGACTACCCGACCCGTTATTACGGCACCCTCGGGGATCTAAGAGTGCCGTTAACGAATTTGACGTTATAACGGGTGGATTTCTTTTTATATGAAGTGTATTAATAATAAGTATAAGAAGAAGAAATCAAAAAGTAGAGACAAAATTATTTATTACCCGTTCACAGTCATGCAAATAAAATGAATTACAAGTCTGCAAATAAAATGAATGAACCAAAAAAAAGTAATTTTGCTAACGTAATAAAAAAAAAAACAACAAGGCGGCGCGTGGGACCGGCAGACCCCGCAACGGGGACGGGGGTGCTCTGGGGCGCAATATATCCGAGGAACCCTGAAAAATCTAAAAAAATAATAATCTTTTTCAAAAATTGCTGGGGGGCGGGGTCAGTCGGAGGGACCTAACGCCGCCACTGGTTAAAAAAAACACTTGTGTCATTAAATAGTGCCGTAAGAACGAGTGTCGTTACAACGAGAGTTTACGTACAAATAACCAATATTCAATTGATAATTTCATGATAATGTTATTTTCTGATCAACGTTCTTCAGTCTCTGGTGTAAATGAAAACATTCAAAGGCTAAATAAATTGATCTCGTGTGAAATTATTCGAACCCTTAACAAGTGAGACGATGACTCATCCTAATTCTCCTACCAAATTCGATCATAGAATCGAATTTTACTGGCAGGCAATATAATTTATTTATCATTTGTTTGCATATTTTATGCAAGATTCTATCAAGTTGTTGCGAAATAATTATGTGTAAATTCATTTTCCAAGTTGTTGATTGTGTTACGTTATTGTCTGTGCTAGAGATGCTTGTTTAATTGTTGATCACAGACGGATTTAAAGATTTTGACGGGGCCATACAGAATGACTTAAGGAATCTTTCGTCCTGTATTTTTAAAACGAAAATATTTTTCGGTACAACTTAGCGAAGGTGGTCCCGCACGCAGCTATGCGATATGTCGAAAGATTTATGAAGTGAAGCAGTAAACGATATAATTTATGTATGTACTTGTTTTTTTTTCAGGAATTCTCTTATTCCTTTTTTTATTTATGCGCCATTTTTAACATCGAGCGTGTGCGGATGTGAAATTTTCACACTCATACCCGCTACGTGACGTCGGCAGAATTTCAATCGGGACCACCTTCGCTAAGTTGTGACAAAGATTTTACAAGTACATGATGGGGCCATACAGAATAAGAAATGTTTCGTCCTGTTTTGAAAAAGGAGACAGATTTTTTGATTTTTTTATCTAAGATAATGTTTCTATCAGCAGGTCTGGTTAGTCACCTAATAGAAACTATCACGTGACCAATACCTTTTGGCAGCATGCCGTGTTTGGGGTGATCAATTAAAGAATTCGAAAAAGGGGTGATCAATGAATAAGTTACTTCTCTCGTCTTTTGTTGGGCAGTGATCGCTAAAAAGGTCCAAATTTTCAAATAACAAGCGTGAATGCTGCCGGACACAAAGTAAGGGACCAATTTAGCAGAAACTTACATTGCAAATTGAGTCCCCCCCCCACTAAAAACATATTTAGAGGGGAATTTTAAAAAAATTAAAAAACCTTATTTTCTAGACAATAATGTTGAAATTTTCAGCCCTCTAGCTCCATTGGTGCGGCCTGTATGTGTGATACATACATAGCTAGCCAACCAGATCAGCTTAAAAACTGAAGAAACCTATTTTGACAGTTTTAGTTGACGGTCTCTAATAAATAAT
This sequence comes from Architeuthis dux, assembly GCA_006491835.1. Lineage (NCBI taxonomy): Eukaryota > Metazoa > Mollusca > Cephalopoda > Oegopsida > Architeuthidae > Architeuthis > Architeuthis dux. The sequence continues at coordinate 3,410,610 of VCCN01007234.1, forward strand.
GTAATGTAGCAAAGATCCATGCATATTATTGCATCATAGATCAATAAAGAGTGAGAAAGGGGCATTAGCGTAATGGTTAATAAGCTCATTGTGTAGTGAGTTCGCTTCTCATTAGGTGCCCCACACCTAAAGTGAACTACTAGCTTTTGTCTACATTTACCCATGCAACAGATGTAAACACATGGGGATGAGCATTTGGAAAAACTGTATTTTCATTTGCAAGTTCTGGCTTCTGAAGACACAATGATGTGTCAATCAGCACCAGTTGTGGCCAAGTCTATTCATGATTTGTATGATTTGTATCAGTTCCTTGTTTCCTGTCAAAGATTTAATGGCAAAAGGGAGAAGAACATGCTTAGGCAGCTTTGTCCTACCAGTTGTGACACCAAATACCAGATCAGAGCCAAATGAAATTGCCTGACGTTGGACTCTTGGTGAAGGATTGTCGCCAGTCAGTGTTGTCTTCAGGAATTTAGTAACCAGTTTATGAATAATGCATTTTTCTGTGTCAGGTGGCCATGTTTAGGGTGCATCTTGTTTATTGATGCTGTTTCTCAACTCTATGGCTGCTTTTGTGATAACATCTTCTTCTGTGGCAGCTCTTGCAGCCTTGATATCCTGTTTTAACTTGTACTTGTTTGACAAGAGCACCAATTGATAAACTATCTGGACAAACAAGAACCTCACCCTTTTCATCACAGACAAAGTGTAGTGATCCAATAAACTCACTCTCCAACTTTTGGCAGATGTGTTTTTTGGTAAATGGTTTAACTTGTGCAATGCCAAGAGATTTCAGGGATTTTTCAAGCTTTGATGTGAGGTCCCTCAATAGAAGACCATCAGGATGTTACATTGTTCAATTGAGAGATATTTTTACATTTTTTTCATACATTTATGTATATGCTCATCATTGTCCACACAATATCTCCAAAGGTTCTCATTAAATCTCTATGAAATTTTGTGGAGGGCTGGGCAATATGCTATGGAAGAAGTGATTAAATTATGGGGTGGATTCATGCAGATTTCTTCCATTGGCAGAGGTACACACTCTCTAAGTGCTTTCTAGTTTTATATGGGGTAGGTTTGTTTACAGTGATTACTATCATTAAGCTACAAGATAGGCAGGGTTATTATGCCAAAATATAAACTAGAGACATGTAGGAAGACAAAAATACAAAAAATGTTTGGCCACCTTGGGTGGTACCAATTTCTGAAAATATCAATGTTGGCCCCTGGACTACTAGGTGCCTTGCACTTGTAGCCTTGTGCTAGACTAAGTTAAGCTTAGTTAAGCTTAACTAATGTAAGAGTGTGCTTATTAGTAACCGTCAACCAAAACTGTCACCAAAACTGTCAACATAGGTTTCTTCAGTTTTTAAGCTGGTCTGACTATGTATGTATGGATGTATGGCATGTACAGGCCACACCAATAGAGTTAGAGGGCTGACAATTTAAACATTTACTCCATATGTCTACAAAAAACTTTTTTTTCTTCTTTTTTTTAAATTCTCCACCAAAATAGGTTTTTAGTGGAGGGTTCAATTTACAATGAAAGTTTATGCTAAATTGGTCCCTTATTTTGTGTTATGCTTGTTTTTTTTTGAAAATACAGATTTTTTTAGTGATCACTGCCCAACATAAGGCAAGAGATGTAACTTATTCATTGATAACCACTTTTTCCAAGTTTTTAATTGAACACCCCCAACACAGCCTTCTGCCAAAAGATGTTGGTCATGTGATGGTTTCTATTGAGTGACTAACAAGACCTATTTCTTTCTTTTTTTGCATAGAAAGGAAACTATCTTCGATTAATCAAAAACATTTTGAAGATAGAATTTATTAACTTATTTAAATTAATTTTATTAGAATGCTTTTTACATCAAATTAGATTTTGAAGAGTTAAAAGGAAAACGAAAATTCGCTAAAATCATTCAATAGGATGCATGTGTAATATTTAAATTTAATTTCAGATAGTAACTTGACAAATGAAAGAAAGAAAGAATAACAATGTCAATCACTGCTCTCCACAACACTGGTTTATTACTGGGTTTAGGTTATTCATGTGTTCTTACATTTATATCTATCTATGAAATCAAATGATGGATAATTTTATATCTGACAGAATATGATAATTATAAGGACATTTATTAGTTGAGAACATATATTTGCCCGGCCTAAATTGTAAATGTGAATAAAGAAACTCTGTGCGGGGATCGAACCCACATCCACCCTGGAAGCTACCTTATACGCAGGTACTGCTTCGTTAGCTCAGTCCGTAGAGCAGTACATGCATATAAGGTAGCTTCCAGGGTGGATGCAGGTTCAATACTCGCACAGAGTTCATTTCTTTATTCACATTTACGATTTAGGCCACTCGTTTAGCAGTCGCTCACAATGGCACCGGGCAAATATAGGTTCTCAACTAATAAATGTCATTATAATTATCATATGTATCTATGTATCCAGACTTTGCCTAGCCCTAACTGTTTATAGTAGAAACTTGAAATTTTGAACACACACTCCCCTCAATGAGTAGGGAAAATGTTGTTTTTGTTTTTTGAAAATACCTCCCTAAATAAGTTTTTGGAGGGATTTCAATATTTAATGTAACTTTATGCTAAATTGGTCACTAGATTGTGCCCACTTGTTTTTCAGAGGCAAACACAATTCAATCTTTGTTCAGTCATGTTTCTGTTCCCTGCAGAATGCAGAAGCAGGCTGTTGCAACACCTACCACCATGGCGCGCCTTCATACAAACTATCACATAAGTTCTTTCTGCTTACACATATAAACATACACAATCATATATGAACATATGCACCTTATTCAACTTTCATTAAGAACAAACATTAAGAACTTTAATCTATACCTACGTAGTAGACCAATTCTGTAAGAACATATTTCTTTTCTCTACTAACGAGAACACTTAACTGTATCAATCTAGTTTATACACATCTCTAATATGTACATTTATAGAGGGTGGGTGCCAGTGTCCGGAGGTTTTGGGAAGGAAAGAATTTGATCTATTGATGAGTATCGAAAATTCTGTGTGGGGGTGGCAGGTGAACGGCAGCTTAAGCGTGAGATTTCTACATAGTAAAGGTTTTTAAAAGTGAGGTAAGAATGACTCCATTTAAATATGATCATGGCAGAGGAAGGGAACAGCAACAAATGATAAACAAAAGAGACATTCCTTCAGAAACAGATGAACATTTCTTTATTCAAACAAGGGTGTAGATTTAGTTAATGTTTATGCGTGTGTGTATATGTAAAAGTTCATTGTTTCATGTATATGTTTTCGTGTGATTCTGCGTTTATTGTTTATGTGCGCATGTGTGTAAATATGTAAAAGTCCTTTGTTCAGGTATTTGTTTTAGTGTAGGTTTGCAACCATGTAAGTAAAAGGGGTTGGTGTCATAATGATGTTAAAATGTGTATGTAAAATTAAGGGAATTGGCTTAATTGGTTCTGGGTCATGGACGGGCCAAAATCAAGAAGGACATGAGCACTGTGGAATGCATCTTTACGTGACGGCAAACAGGGAGGAAAGAGATCGATTCAAAGTTAATGCCTCATCACGTGATGGCTTGCTGGCCCCTGATTGGCAGCCATCATGTGAAGACTCAGGGAGGTGGCAGGGTGTCTGAGTTAGTGTGGGGAGAGCTCCCTTCACCAGAGACAACTCTGCTTTGACCCACCGCATATTCTTGTTACGTTACATTGTATTTTTATTCTGCATGCAATGCACATTTTATCTCTTTCATTCATATTACTGATTTTTAGCTACAAAAAGTGGGGTCACATTATATTCAAGATCGCATTGTACTCGAGTAAATATGGTACATAAAAATAAAACTATTGAATTATACAGACCTTCTAAACTAGTGTTTCAAACCCTTTATACACCCGATACATGATATAAACTTATTTGAAACATTTACTTGTAATAGGAAATAAATAAAAAAAGAACGTAAATCAAATGAATCTAGGTAAAATGGCACCAGTAAAAATGGCACAGGTGAAAAACTAGAGAAAAAATGGCACATTTAATTAAAACACCAATACCCTAACCCCTAACATTCTAACCCTCTAACCCTTAATTCTTAGCCTCTATAATCATTCATTCATACTCAATTAATGTTTTTTTTAGATCATTAACATTTTAATTAAATGTGCCATTTTTTACCAGTGCCATTTTTACTGGGAACCATAAAATGCCTCATCCCAAATCATATGACTTATTTATGTCCATTGCATTTTCTTTTCAATGAAAACACAAATGCACGCTCCTCGATGAATATGGCTGTTAAAGAATGTAACGAAAATAATTTTTATATTTCTTATTGCCAATGGATGTTAAAATATTGGATTCCAAAAGAAAAAAACAAAATGACCCCATGCGTTTTGTGTATAAATGATGTAGATCACTTAATAAGGTAAGTACGTATAATTTTGTAATTTTGTAATTTCAATTTGCCGTGATCATAAACTAGTAAATGGCCTTTTCCAGTAACTATACTATAATTCTCCTTGTCACAATATCCGTCCATTATGCTCTCATTGGTCAATTTGTCAAAAACTAACCAATGATGTGAGAGAATTTTGAAATGTGGAAATTTGAATAAAGTGACATCAAGACTGGAACTGATTGGCTTTGTTCGTTTCTTCGTTACGGTACAGAATTACAAGTTTGTAAAATTCTGGCTTAAAGATTCGCTTTAGCAAACCAATGTAATTTTTTATGAAAATCTATTATTTTTTTTACTATAAATCGAATAAATAAAAATATTGCTTATTTTATTAAAAATATTATTTTATTTCTATAAATTAAAATATTACTACGAGTCCAGCTAATTTGCATTTGGTTCTCTGGAATACAACAAATATGTGTTGCATCAGCTGCTTAAACACTTACTTGGACTTTTTGGTTGTATGTTTGATAGGCCAGTAACCCGAGCAGCAGCAGAAGAAGTAATGTGTGTTTAAATTTGTTACAAAGTGGGTTAAATTAATTAGGTCTAATTCTAATTCTAATTCTGGCTCCATTGATTACCTTAAGACTTAACCCTACTACATTAACATTTAATACTAAGTTCAATTCTTAGTTTGGATAGAAACGAAACGATATGAATAATAGTAGTAGCAGTAGTAATAGTTACTATGTTCACATAAGCTAGGCATTTATTGCTTGCCACTGCTAGTTATAAGATATGGAAAGGTTAATACTTTATGTGCATGAGGAAAGAAGTCTTGTTCTTCCTTTCTTTCTCTTCGAATTGTCGGCAAAAACATTGTAATAATGCGAATGCATGAAAGAGTAAATTAATGTTGCATCCAACATTTGAATCAAAGAGATTAATATGCAAATTTGCATGTGCAATGAAAATGTAGATATGAATATAACTTAATAAGATGTATTTATTAGAATTGGCATAAGGTAGATCAATACATTTAAGTTTTCATTAGTGGAGAAGAGGGAATAAGTTTTTACAGATTGGTTTTACTACTTAGCTATGAAATAAAGTTTCTTAATGTTCATTGCAGATGCAAACATGATCAAAGTTCATATGGTTCTTATGTGATTGTGTGGGTTTATATGTGTATGTTGACAGAACTTATGCATTAGTTTATATGTAGGTATGTGTATGTATGTACATAGATCAACATGGATGGACAGAGAAAACTCCTCATCTCTACCTTACAGGTAGAGATGAGAGCTCTGACCAAAGTTGTGGAGTGTGCTTGTATTTATTGAAAAGGATATTGTGTGGCTGTAAATTGTCGGAATCTCAACTTTCGGATTGGTTTTGTCATACATTTAAAGGATAATTGGTGAAAAAAATGCTCCAATATATATCGTATTACACTATTTGTTGATTATTTTGGGCTAGAAAGAATTTTATTATCTGCAATGTACTTGTGCACAGAGAAATGGTTTTTGGTAAGAATTTCTGTACTGAATTCAACTTAACTTGGGTGTCCAGCAAAAATATGTGTTTTTATTGTTTTTAATTAAGGACAAAAGATAACCTAATTTGGGGTTCACTTTAAAAGTGATATGTATCCTGTTACATATTGATGGTTTCTAGGTTTAGTTGTTAAAAGATGAACTGAAAGAACATTGAAGATTGTTATTAGTAATTTTTGACCAGTTCTTCTTTCATCTTATGTCTATTGCCTTTTTATTGCAACTCTCAGATTGTTATTCTGTGACCATTAAGTAAGTAGCATGGATCGATAGTTCAAATTCTTCATTTCCAATCCACAATACTTATTTATGGGTCATAGAATAACGATGTAAGGGTTGCAATAAGAAGTGACAGAAATAAGGTTAAAGAAAGAGAATGGGGTGTAAGAAGATTGTGCTGCACTACTACTACTACTACTACTACTACTACTACTACTAATAATAATAATAATAATAATAAGAAGAAGAAGAAGAAGAAGAAGAAGAAGAAGAAGAAGAAGAAGGAGAAGAAGACAAATACGCCAGGCGAGATTTGAACATATGATTGATGTTGCTTACTTAACAGTCGTAGAATAAAAATCTTAGAGTTTCGATAGAAATGTTATATAGCGGGGTGTCCTGGGCTTCGAATGAAAGGAAGGAAACCTGAAGACTTGCTTGTAAAAATATCTGGACATATTTTTATTACATATAACATACATCTTTGTCGGCTGGATAGTGAAGAGTGGAAGAGAGGAGACAAGAAGAACAGCCAGGCTGTCCCCTCAGCGGGGACAGCGGTTTCGTACCTGTCTTCTTTGAGTGTCGAGGTTTCGGTCCGCTTCCCAGGCTTGGATGATTTCTTCTCGGTCTGCTTTATAGATGCATACGTGGTGTCTCACGGTGTCAATGACCAACAGCCATTTCCTGTTTACAACAATGATGCAATACATCCATCTCCCAAGGTGATCGAGGTCACTTACATTTCCGCCACAGGTGACCGGATACGTAAATCATAACAGAAAGAACCAGAAATATGATGAAAAAAAGACTAGTCAAAAATTAATAATAATTGACAATGCTTCATTTAAGAAATTTATAGATTATTGCATCTAATACTACTAGGTGTATACAAAAACAAGAATGAGATGAAAGAAAGACTAGTCAAAATGCCTGCACTGAGATGTTCGAGCATGAGATGCAAAAATAAAGCAATACTACTGGCTCTGATGGAGGGGCCACACTTCTTCTTAAGAACTGCAATGTAATGTTCTTGTTCTGTTTAAGTGCCTTTGTTGTTCTTTCTGTTGTAGCTGTGTGAAATTAGAATGCGTTTGATTCGTAACCACGTTTAAGCATGTTAAGAAAGGATGTAACGAAAGACACATATTGATCAGAGCTATGCCTGTGTTGGACTGAGCCTTCCCTGTTCCTACTTCCGGTCCGTGCTTTCTGGGACCGGAAACAGAATGGGGGCTGCTGGGAGCTTGCTTCGGCATGTTTATTGATTTAACATAACATACATATATATAAATATTACACCACTCACTTTTTTTTTTAATTTAAAATTGTAAATTTTAAATTACTTTCTGTTCGTTTGCATAATTGTTTATGTTTGTAAGTGTCTGTTTGTCTGTACTGTTATGTAGTGTTGCTTTATCAAATAAACAACTACTTAACTTCTAGAAAATATTTCAGAAGGCTTTTAAGCTGTCAATATAAAGAATACATTTTTAATGGGTCCTGTTGTTTTGGGTTAGGTTTATATTCGTAGTTGATATTCTGTCAAACAGTTTGTTAGAACTTGTTACTGAACAGGGTTTGAGTACCAGATAAAAATGGCAACACACAGAAATTTTCAAGGGAATATGTTGAGTGGTTCATGAAATACACTGTCACATACGGACAGACAGATATTTGGTGAGTTGTAGTAGGAGGATAGACAGTTATAGATTTTTGATTTAGAATAGCACTAAAAATGACAAACAAGGGATAAACATTGTCTAAGATTCTGAAATACGGTTTTATTATTTCCCAAGTTGTTCAGATTTGTGATACTATGGATGGCCAGAGGTTAATTAAGTTGAGATTTTACAAGTAAAAAATACTTTATTGAGAGATTTGGGATTTTGCAATTACATAGCTGATACATGAGACACCCAGAAATAGGGAGTGTGTGAATATGTACTTTACATTGTAACCTTTATTACACAGTCTAAAAAGCAGGTGCTTTTAGATTGTAAATTAATATTATTTTCCCAGACAAGTGAGATGAGAGATGAGCCAAAATGAGTTGAGATTTGATGAATATTATTTTCCTAGACATCATTTGTCAACTTGCAGATGGGATGAGTCGATATATATACTTAAGTTGACCTGAAATATCCAGACCAGAGAAATAGAAAAGTTCTCCTTTTGAGTAAACAATCTTGGGTCAGGTGGAAAGGACTGTTGGACAAGTGTCGACAGATTGCAGACAAAACATTGTCAGAATTACCATACACACATCAGAACCACCCTGGTTTTGGTTCAGTTATCATATAAGGCAGCAACTCGCCTGCATAAAGTTCAGTTCGAATCAGCTCATTTTGCAGTTGTAGCTAGAAGCTACGAGACAAATAGCCTTGCCTCTGACCGACACCACGGGAGTATGGCAGCCTGAAGTTGAAGTCCAACATAGCCGGCCAACCCTCAAGTACCAACCAGTAATAAGAAGCCTTTTTGGGAAAAGCTAACTGTGTTGCGAGTTGCTGGCGCTGCACGATCTTCCGAATCCAAATGAGAAGGCCACCCAAGTATCACATTGCCATCCACCGAGGTGGAAGGGTTTTTGAATTGTAAACCTTGCAGAAGTAAATTTTTCTCTTGTTGATTTTTAATCAACGTGTCATCGTTTTTTTTGGTAACCTTTATTTTCCCTTGTGACACCTTTCAACTCAGCATCCTCCGGTCCTTCATCAGTGCCCGGGAGATCTCTTGATCAGGAACACAGCATGGGGGAGTCACATTTTGGACATGAAGGATTGGACCAGCATATCAATGATGGTGGCGGGAGGTGCCCACATTCTCACCGTTGCTACAACTGACAACGCAAGGCAAAAGACCCATGCGGTTAAAGGGCGTGTTACAGATTAGTCAAGGATTAGAATATTTGGCTGAACAACACAGGGAATAAAATTAAGGATATTTTCTATAGTTTTGAGAAGGGTCATTAATATTCAAAAGGATCTTCGGATGATTGAACTCTTCGGGTGTAAATTCTGAGTCTGATGGGGTAAACAGAAGTTTTGTTTTTAAAGGGGGTAAGCCTTATAACGCAGGATTTCTGTGTCTAAAAACAAAACTTCTGTTTATCCCATTACACTTGGATTTTACACCTGAAGAAGGCCGAAGAATGGATTGTCTGAGACGTTGTGTTTACAACACAAACAACAAGAAGGAGTTCAATCGGCAGAAGAACCATTTGAAAATTACGGATGTTCTCAATATCCTGAATGTAAGTTAAACGACGATTTTAATCTTAAGTCTGGTAAAAGGCTTTGTGAATTTGGGTCAGTGAATATAATTGTTTGTTTGTAAGAAACTGTCAATCAAAACTATCAGCATAGGTTTCCTCAGTTTTTAAGCTGGTCTGGTTGGCTGGCTGGCTATGTATGTATGTATCATGCGTACAGGCAACATGGAGCTAGAGGGCTGAAAATTTAAACATTTACTTCTTTTATGTCTAGAAAAAACGTTTTTTTTAATTTTTAAAAATTCCCCCCTAAATAGGTTTTTAGTGGGGTTCAATTTACAATGTGAGTTTATACTAAATTGGTCATTTAGTTTGTGTTGTGTTTTTTGAAAATTCAGACTTTTTTAGTGATCCCTGTCAAACAAAAGGCGAGAGAAGTAACTTATTCTTGATCAGCCCTTTTTTGAATGTTTTAATTGATCACCCCCAACCTGCTATTATTTTTAATTTTGTTCCTTAATTGATAATATTTGTACTTCTTCTTTTCTGGAATAGGCAAAAAAGGATCTTATTTGAAAATTAAGATAACTTATTGATAATCCGTAAGTGCAGTGTCTGTCACAATTATAGTATCAGTAGCAGCCATCGGCCTCTATCCCTTCCTACCTTTTTATTAAACTACCCAACTTTCTTTTCTCCCCTCTCTCTCTCTTCCTACCCTCTTATTAGACTAACTTTCTTTTCTCCCCATTCCCTTCCTACCATGTCTGTCACACTTATAGTATCTGTAGCAGCCATCAGTCTCTATCCCTTCCTACTTCTTATTAAACTACATAACTTGTTCTCCTCTCTCTTCCTACCTTTTATTAGACTACCTAACTTTCTTTTCTCCCCTCTCCCTTCCTTCCATGCCTGTCACATTTATAGTATCAGTAGAAACCATCAGCCGATCCTGTTGATGTACACTTATGATAACCGTCAGTGAAGCGATGGACAAAATAAATATCCCATTTTCTATTGATTTGACAAGGCAAGGGAAATAACTCAGTTCTTCTCCAATTGGAATTACAGATCTTCTCATGACCTAAGTTAGAGCAAGTTATGGCTTCTATGCAAATATATACTGTGCCGTTTTTAACATCGAGTGAGCGAGTGTGTGAACAATTCATGAAAGAAAAACAGAAGTTAATACATAAATTGTATTTTTATTGCTTTGAATATCACCCAGTGTAACCGAATAGTTTTTGCCCTTTTGTTCAACCGTAGTCGATTTCGACAGTGGTTAAAATTTTTGCATTCACAAAACAAAGGATTACCCGACATTTTTTTTTACAAATAAGAAAGTAACTGCAAGGAACTAATGGAAGTGACCTAATACTTCGATGGAGTACTTCTGTATGATGGACAGAAAGTAACGGTCGAGTTTAACATTGTAGTTACAATGTTAATACAACCTCCCTCCTAAAAAATATTTTTTCTGAAAACTGACAAATTTCCGGAGGATTGAAAGCAAAAACAAATCTTGCGAAAATTATTGTTATCTAATTTTTTCTTTAAAAATGGCTAAAATCAGCTAGATTTTTCCATTTCCAGCTATCTTATCAAAGAAAATAACTATATACCAAGAATCCAGTACAAATTACTTTTATCATACTTATCATATTATCAGATATAATCGGCTATCATAGATTTTTATTGGATAAATTTGAAAAAAAATCGGACATATCTAGTCGAAAAATAGCTAATACAGCCAGTCTGTTTTTGCCCACTGCCTCAGTAATGTTCCCACCCCACCCAGGACTATCAGCCAGCTCTGCCAGGACATCTTTCTTTTTTGTTTGCCCCCTGTCTCACTAAAGGCGTGCACACAAACATACATCCAAATTTATCTATATAAAGATAAGTATTAGTTAATTTCAAAGTATTTACAAAGCTTAGCTTGTTCTGGCATAAGGCCACTATAAGGCCCAATGTGGATCGAACTCACTACAGTAGCAATGGTCAGTGGGAGTAGCTTGCTAACTAATTCTCCACAGCAAGACGTCTTATGTTTACTAAGCTAAACTTAGTCTGACACAAGGCTACAATTATGGGGCACCCAGTGAGGATCAAACTCAACATAGTAGTTATGATCGGCAAGAGTAGTTTGATAACTATTGCTTCATGACAACTTAGACACCTTATATTAATCTACTAACATTAGCTTGGTCTGACACATGAGCACAATTGTAGGACACACAGTGAGGATCAAACTTACTTCAGCATTTAATGTTCAGTGAGACTAGTTTGCTAATCATTGGGGTACAAGTTAAATAGTGTAGTCCCTAAAAAGAAGTCATATTTTTTACCTTGTGCCAGACTAAGCAAACTAAATAACTCCTGGAAGTCTGCCATAGAACAATGGTTAGCAAGCTAGCCTAGCAGACCACTACTACTGAATGAGTTTGATCCTCATTGGGTACCCTCAGGAACTCTGCCTTTTGGCTAAGATCAAAGTGTAGTATCTGTTCTTTGAAACCGCCATGGCCTCGAAGTTCAGAGAACCACAGCCCTTCAGGGGTCCTCGTGGCATGCTCGGGTATCTTCGGATATCTGGGAGAAGTTGCACAGGATATCTTGGCCAGCTGGTCGGGAGGCGATCACCATTAGCACGCTTGGGATTCGTCCTGAGAAGCTTTTGACTTATCTTGGTCCTCAAGTCTTTAGTCATGGGGACATGGGATCTCCACCCCTCAGCTTATCCCGGTCCTCATGGCATTTGTCTCAGTGACAGGGATTTGGGAATCTCCCCCCTCAAATCTCTAGTCATGGGGACATGCTTCTGGTTCTGTAACAGACTAATTGAAGTTTAGTAACAAATCATTTGGGTGCCTTGCAGTAAAACAGTAGTTTGCAAGTTAGTTTCACAAACCATTACTACATTGTAGGAACTTTTACTTACTTACCCAATTTATTAATATTACTAAGTTTTAAGAGTCTTATTACTTACATCAATTAGGTTAAGCCATTAACTGCGAATGACGGAAATTTCAGTCATTGTAGTTCTATGGTAAAGGTAAAGCATCCCGTCTCTTAAGAGACAACTCCCAATGGAGTATAGAACCTGGTGACAAAGACCTGGTTTCTGATGCATGTATCAGCTTAGTGATCCTTGCAAGTCTCAAGTCTGGTCGAGACCAGGACTTTATTCCTACAAGCTTTTATGACCACCCACTTGGCAGGATGCAAGTCCACCAAAGGTATACCTCCACCCTAATCACCCAGCTTAGAGTGTACTCAATTAGCTGCTGAGTGCACAGGGAAATTTGTCCTAATGAAGAGTTTTCCCACACTCTTCGCTCATACCGGGAATCAAACCCAGGACCTTTTGGGTGTGAGGCAGACGTGCTAACCATTACACCATCCAAGCGAACTAGAGAGCTAGTAGTATTCCCTTATTCGCATCTCATACTCCAATGACTGTGGTCCTGAACTACCTATCCCTACCCCTAACTCTAACCCTAACATGTTACAACACGAATGTCGGCAATGTTGGAGTATGAGATGTGAAAATAAAGCCATACTAATAGCTCTGTAGGGGGGATGGCACTATTTTTTAGGGATGGCTCTACTCCACTTGTAGCACCATTGCTCTATCTCAAGGCACCTAATATTCATTTGCTAAGAAAAGCTTAGTCTGGCACAGGGCCACAGTAATGGGGGAACCCATAGGTATTTTCTAAGCTTAGCTTAGACTGGCATATGGTCACAATTGTGGGGCATCCAGTGAGGATCAAAATCAATAGAGTAATAAGAGTCTACAAGACTAGCTTGCTAACCCCTGCTCCATGGTGAGGTTCACACATATGTGCAACACATCAAAATGCACACACACACATACAACATTAGGTAGATTCATCAATAAGTCTGTAGCCTAATGATGAAAAAAGCATTTATTTTACACAGCAAATATTTATTTTCCAACATAATCTCCTTCCTTGTCAATGCACTTAGCACATTGTTTCATTATAGATAACATAGATCGAACATTATACAGTGAATATTTCAGATCAAAATTCAGCTAATAACAGTGTCCAGGCTACTGGCTCATTGATCCATCCTCGCATATACACATCTATCTATAACACACATACCCCATAAACATTTTTAAAATGAGTTAATTTATATTTTTGCTCATGATACAAAATGAATTCTGTCTGAAATTATACACAAAGGAGAATAAGATGAAAACAAGCCTGGCTTCCCCAGAGTTGAACTCTGCTCCTACTTCTACTTCCTTGCGTAATTACATTAAAAACCATCCAAACAGACAATATTCAGATTCATGAATTTATTTCCACTAATCTCATCATGTAATTAACACACAAAAAGCAATACATTTAAACATGTATTTCTTTTTGTGTGTTAATTTTAAGTACTCTTTTCCTTTGGAAAGGTGTTAAGTTTATTATCATATCTAAGACATGGGGAAACAGGGATAGGAAGATTGTGTTGCACCAATCCTCCAAGTGGCAAGGGTCTGCTGGATTTGAAAATCACTATTTGAAATCCTGGCTTTTATCTGCGTTGTTTTCAAACAAGGCCAAAAATAAAGTGTGGAAATAAAGTATCACAAGCCTGGCTGCTCCAGAGTCAAACTCTGTTCCTACTTCCTTGCGTAATTCTACTATAAATTTTGGTGGTATGTAAGACTTGTCAGTTTAGCACAGGTGGTAACACACCAGGCTAGCGATCACTAGGTCATGAGTTCAAATCATAGTAGCGGAATGGGTATTTTACATATTGTTTCACTCTCCTATTTTTGGTGAGGATTGTTCTTGTTCTTGTTCTAGTTTTCATTCTTGTTCTTGTTACATAGGAAAATAAAGTCAACTCTGACTTTGTCCTGGAGTTTGACAATAATCGAAAACATAAGGAAATTTAGTCATGGGTGAATGAGATTTTGTAATAAAGACTTGAGGGTGAATGACACTGACACATAGTTCAAGAAACACTGGTCCAGATGATATTAATGTTTAACATGTCTGCGTCTGTCTAAGGGTGCGAGACAAAAATATAGTTAATAACTTCTGTCTTCTTCTACCGTCACAGGTAGTATTTCTACTGGACATGTCAGGACGCGTATATATTCAGTCAACCATGGTATCAAAGAAAAGAATGAAACTAAAAAGCACTCAGAGAGCGCATACCTCTGCCAACACCATTGTCACTAAAAACTGAAGGAAAATCAGTTCACAAATCGTTATGATGCTGGGGAGGTAACTGTAAAAAAATTCCTGGATCCGCTGCAAAATTTAATTAATTCTTCTTTATCCCATGGCCCATCCGTCCACAAAACGTCACTGAAATTCATTGAGAACTTTTGGAGATATTGTATGGACAAACTAAGTGAATACATGAATTAATGGAAAAAAATAAGAAAAATATCTCTCAATTGAAAATAAAATCCGGGATCTGACCCAAAATTTAACCAATTTTGTCCATAGTCTATCCTTCCACAAAATGTCTTTGAAATTCAATCTGAACTTTTGGAGATATTGTGTGGACAAACAGACAGAGATGTGTGAATACATATACTTCTTCAGACCTCACTGGCAGATGTAAACTAGTCAGAAATTAATGAACATAACTTCATTCTAAAAAATAAATTCAGCCAAGGTAGAAAATCTTAAATGTACAAATATTGAGTTACCTCCCTTAAATGTAAAACTAGCCTTTTTCTAAACTATTCGTTTTTTGGACTGTTCTCTGCTGCAGAACAATAAAATATCTTTCAATGGAAAACAAATTCCTGGATCTGCTCAAAAATTTAATTAATTCTCCTGTTATAACCCATGGTCCACCCTTCCACAAAATTACATTGAAATTCATTGAAAACTTCTGGAGATATTGTGTGGACACACTGACAGACGGACAGACACGAGTGAATACATATACCTCTCCCAACTTCTTTGGCAGAGGTAAAAAAAAATGAATACACATACTATTACAATATTTTCTATAGTTTTGAGAAGGGTCATTAATATTGAAATGGTTCTTTGGACGGTTGAACTCCTTCTTGTTATTTGTGTTATAAACACAACGTTTCGGCCAATCCATTCTTCGGCCTTCTTCAGGTGTAAAATCTGAGTGTGATGGGTTAAACAGAAATTATGCTTAAAGGGGGTAGCCTTTATAGCGCATGGCCCTGGTGTGTCTTTGTTCTGTCGGGTTTGGATTTGTTGAGAAGTGGAAGCCACATCGGGTTGAAATCCGTGCTTGTCGGGCTAATGCATTTAGTCGACATTTTGATCTTTGGGAGGAAGTCCAGATTATCAACAGAAAACAATGTTGGAAGCAGAGAAAAATCAAAGAGGCAGCTCACATAAAAAAAAATACATAACGTAACAGTACAAAACAGACAAGCGCAAATTTCAACCCGATGTGGCTTCCACTTCTCAACAAATCCAAACCCGACAGAACAAAGACACAGAAACACCAGGGCCATGCGCTATAAGGGCTACCCCCCTTAATCATAATTTCTGTTTAACCCATCACACTCGGATTTTATACCTGAAGAAGGCCGAAGAATGGATTGGCCGAAACATCGTGTTTATAACAGAAATAACAAGAAGGAGTTCAACCGTCCGAAGAACCATTTCAACATACTGTTACGTTATGTAAATTTTTTATTGAGTTGAAAATAAGGGTCCAGTTTAGCATCCCCTCTAAAACAGTTTTTATTTTTTTGTAAAATCCAAAAAAGTACTTTGAGATATATTAAAAATATGCGTCCTGTCTGAATTTGGTGAGGATCGGTAAAATAAATAACGCCCTGGGGGCTTGCGTACACACACAGAAATTTGCCACCAGTTATAACATACCTGTCAAGTCTCATGCAAAATGCGTGAGACTCACACATTTTGATATGTTCTCACGGTCTCACGCATTAATGGAAAATTCTCACACATTTTATAAAAAGTGTAAAATTCTCACGCATTTTATGAAAGGTGAGAAATTTTATAAAAAGTGAATTTTTATAAAAGTGTGAACCTTTTGGTTAGTGATTAACAATTGTTGGTTGTTTGTATTCAGTATATTTTGACAGAACTTAGGAACTCAAATTATTTTGACAGATAACATACAGAACTTTTGAAACACGTTTTAAGTTGGGGATGGACGGGTACAATTCTCACTCATTTTCAATATTGAAACTTGAGAGGTATGGTTATAAGGACAAACGAGAAGAAAAAATAAGCAAAACAGGAAAGGGATTCAAACTTCTCCTATTCATCTTATTAATGTCACTTTTCCAATTCCATTTATTGACATTATCATTTTTCTGTGATTCGAAACAGAAAACAATTTCAATAACAATAAACTGAAATAACACAGCTTATAGATATTTTTTTTTAAATATAATATATGCAAAAAATTTTTTTTCACACAACGAAGAATGCAAAGAAATCAGTCAAAGCCTCAAAGGGAATTAACTTTTGGGTTTTTTTTACAGGCTAATTTTAATTTTGAAACTATGGTGGAAAGTCATGGCTGAGTTTTACATTATAGTTATATTGTAAATAGAACCCACTCATGAAAGAGAAACATTTTGGGGGTAAAATCCAAAATAGTACTTAATTTGGTGAGAATTAGTAAAAAAAAAAAATTACGCTCTGGGGGCTTGTGTACACATAGAAATTTGCAATTGGCGGACGAGAAGAAGAAAAAACCTAAGGGAGGTAACTTAAGAAATTTTACCACGCGCTTTGCTCTTGATAAAATAAATCAAAATATTACTTCTGAACGAAAAAGCGTTCGGGAAGGAAAGTACCTAAATAGCTGAAAACGGCAAGGGCCCTCTGCCGAACAATAGCCAAATCTTTTAATATATTTTCGTTTCAGTAAATTCTTTTTAATTCTTAACGTTTTTGTAATTTTAAAGATCTCAGTAAATTATAGATTTCGGTAAATTGTATCTCGATAAATCGTATATCTAGATGAATGTCGGTAAATCTTCCGCGACCAGTTTGTATGATGTTCGCCAGGTACCATAATTAAATTAATTCTTTAGAAATATTCATATCAATAAATTAAAATATTACTTCTTTTATTAGGAAAAAAAGTTTCTATGACTTTTTTCCTGTGACTTTTTTTGGTGGCACCGGTGGTAAATACGCAACTAACTCATCCAACACAGCATGTTCGCCCGTCTGTACCATAATTGGGTTAATTTTTTAGAAATATTCATATCAATATTATGCAATAATCTAATCAATCTTTTTTAATACAGATATTATTCTTTTCCAATACAAAAATATACAAGATGCCCTGATTTTACGCCGGGGTGCCTTCTAAATGAAGCGGCGTAAACGAAATTGGCGCAAAATAAATCCATTATATAAGCATGTTAATAAGTTTTAACCAATAAATATAATATTAATTTGTTATTTTAATACATAAAATAAATAAATTTATTAATAAAATACTACCTGAATTACAAAAAGAAGAAAAAATTGTGTCAGATTTGAAATCTGCGTTATTGGCAATCGGCGTAAAATGAGTATTTAAATAAAAAGGAATATGAACATTGTTGCCATCTCAAAAAATAATTTCGCGCTAGTTTGACTGCGAAAATTGGTAAAGAAATGTTTTAATAGCCAGAAATAGCCCAAAATGGCCAAAAACCACCAAAAAGACACCAAAAATAGCCAGTAAATGGCCAAAATATTATAGGCGCAACGCGCTAATTTAACGCTTTCTGCATTGCCAAAACAAGAAACGCGCTAAATGTGCAACACTGAATACGAAACTGTTATTGAGAATAATCTTTCGTGTAATAATAATCATTCAAAAGTGAAGGTCATCTCGTCAAGGCAGCAGACGAAAGTTTGTTTCTCCTTTCGTTCCTTTTAAAAGTTCGGCCAAATCAGGTGAGTACAGTTTTTTTTTTTTCAACATCATTTTAAATCAAACCGAACAAAAAATAAATGTATATATAATTCATATATATCTATCTATAATGTCTATTTTTAAAAGAATTTAAACCGGTAATGTCAAATGTTACATAAAATATTGCACGTTTTAACAAGTGGTATAAAGTAGCCGGTACTTTTCTTGTTTCGAGATTTAAACAGACAATTCAATTATTTATTTAAACTAATTTTAGATTTTTTTGAGCTTAGAATTTATACTTTAATTTTGGTATCGTTAATTTGAGACTTTTAACTAGTATAATCTGGTCCGGCCCGCCCAGTAGGCGGCTATTGGCGGTTGCCTAGGGCGCAAAGGTCTTAGGGGGCGCACTCCGAACGGGAATGAAATATAGTTGTTAGAATACAACCGGGGGCGCAAGTTTCAAGTCTCGCCTAGGGCGCATAAAACTATTGCGCTGACCCAGAATATGAAGTAAAAATCCTTTTTCTTTTTTTTTTGTTTCATCATCCATCCCTAAAAAAAGGTTTTATTTTTTGTCTGCTAGAATTGATTTATTTGTCTTTACGTAGCTTGAATTTAACAAGAAAATAACCCAAAAGAATTAGAAGATCTTTTTTGACTACTGTGTTGTTAGGATTCTTTTAATGAAGCTTCTTCTTTCTTTAGGGAAGTACAAAATGAAACTCCTTGAAAACATGAAACCGGATCTACCAATTATATTAGAGTTTTATGTATTTATTTATTTGTTTTAATTAGTTTTTTCCCCTTCCGTCCACTTGAGAAAATAACCATGGTTCGTTTTCAGAAGTACGATTTTTAAAAATAAATAAGAACAGAGAAATTTAGTTTGTTGTTAAATGAAAAAAGTAAGAACAATAAAGATTGTCATGTTGAACTTGATTTTCATGATTACTTTTCTTATTTTTGTTTTTCTTAATAGTTAAAAATAGCGAGAATAAATGTTAAAACTTCCTACATTCTTGTCCAAATTTCAGGTTTTCATGAAAATGTCTTTTCTTTCTTTTCTACAATCACAAAAGACTTAAGTTAACTTATCAAAAGTTTGAAAGCCTAGGTGAAAAAAATCAGTTGTTTAGTTTAATCATTCATGATGTCACAATAATGGTCAAATTGTATTATCGCACTAAAAAAAAGACGGCTTTGTGCCTAATTTCATGTACATAGTATAAAGAGGAAAAAATCGCACCAAAAAAGATGAATACATCAGTTTATTCTAAAATATTTGAGCCTTTGTTGATCTGATAATTTATTTATTTATTTATTTAGAAATCGTTTTAAAAAAAACACTAAAAGTAAAAGAGTTTGTCTTTTCGGGTGACCTTGTGTGATTTGGATCAGGTTTTTACTTTAAGAAAAATTAGATTTTCTTTCTTTTTTTTTTTTGTCTTTCTTTGTCACTTTAGTTTAAAACATTGACAATTGTTGTTTTGGGCACAACCTAACGATGGTGGTTGCGATTGGAATTCACTTTGACGGTCGTTTTAGTAACTGTCTTCTTGTGAATAACTATCTTCCACAACAACTGTAAATAAATACATAAATTATATTGTTATTGTTTTGAATTTAAATGAATTAAATTGTTTGTTAAATTGTTTTGCCTCAGACTCTTAAACTTTCGTCTTTTGTGTAAAAAAAAAAATGACAGATCGCATATCTGTGTGGTGTCTGCTATTCTAATCGGGACCACCATCGCTAAGTTGTACCGTTTTTTGTTTTGTTTGTTCAAATCGAATAAGAAAAAAAGAATTTTATATTCTGGTGTGTAATTTATTATTCATAGTTTTTTAAACTGAGATCATAGGTTTCGGGGTGTTTCCATAAGATGAGGAATTTTTCTTTCTTTCTTCTTCATAATTTAGGGATGGGAAGTATTTCGAGCTTGATGTGTAAATTAAATTATGATTTTGTTTAATTTGTTTTTTACAAATTTTATTTCATCATTATCAATTATGACTATTGACTACTATTTACCTTCATCTTAATTTTATAGTTGCTCTTTATCGCAACTTTACTCCGCCAAGAGGGATGTGAGTTCGAGTCTCGCCCCCGGGGCTTATATTCTTTATTTCCTATCAACGCTGTTACTCCACTACCGTAGATCGACAACCTGAGTTAGGTTGTGATAAAAAAATTTTTTAAAAAACCTAAAAATCAAGATGAAGCTAAATAGTAGTCATACAAATTAATAATGATTTATAATACATTGTCTAATAAAATAAACTTATTATTTGAATATGACCAAATATAGCCCGATATTCCGGAAAAGGTAAGCTGATAAATTTCCTAGAGACGAACTTGACCTTAGAACGAACCTTCTTTGTGTCTTCGTGACTGACTCATATATGGGATGAGACAAGACAAGACTTCTAAGGTCAAGTTCGTCTCTTAGAAACTAGTATACGGGTATACCATGACTAGTGTGGTTAATTAGTTACAAAATTGTCCGTACTGTTCAAAACCGCACTGTATAATTTGGGTTTGTTTTGTTTTTTGTTGTTTTTCCCCCAGCTTATATTTAGTTATTATTTTGTTGAGCAATACCATAACTGTACTATATCAAAACCGCACTATTCAAGGTATTCCTGTATTAAGACAATTAAGCTGGAAATAATGTGAAACACGAAATAAAAATTGGTAAAACGATTTTAAAAAGGTATTTAAAACTATAATGGTTCCCAGTCGACAGTGGTATTATTTGAATGAACGAAGCTAATATTATGATTTACTACAACATAATTTTGTAGCCCATTGTATGCTTTCTATCCAACCGTAATTATTCTTGAGCGATTGTTTCACAAAGTCGGAGTGATCCCCTCCCCCTTTTTTAGGTGACATAAAACGAAAAATCGCCAGGCTTTTTTTTTTTTCTTTTTCTCAGTTGGAATGTTTTTCCCTAGTTTTTGACCATCCTAAAAAGTGAAGTAAATCTAACAGAGCGCCTATTGTCCCAGAAAGTTCATAGCAGCAAACTTAATGGCTTTTCAATGAAAAGACTGTCTTGAAGCAAGCCAGGACCGACGAGAAGATTTAAAATATGCGCTCTCGGTTGTATTATTGTATTTTTTTTTTTACTTTGGAGTGCGCCCCTCGGATCTTTGCGCCCTTGGCGACCGATTAGTTTCGGCTAATGGACCGGCCGGCCGGCCGGCCCTGAAGCACGTAGAACATTTTTAGTCATCAAATTACTCCCACCACACCAATAAATCACAGAGCCCTTGTAAAATGTTAAGTCGAGTAGTTGCCTAGGTTACATGAACGTCACAGTAGTACTCAATAATGGGATAGCTGTTAACACTTTTACTACTGGTCTGGTAGCAATTGATGACTGAAGAACGATGCAGGCCAGTGTAAAGCTGGTAATAGGCCCAGGCCATATGGGAAATGTAGGCCTATTTCAAACTGCTCATTAAGTTTTTAAAAATTTGTTATTATCGGTACTATGATTTATATATGGGTATATATATGTAGTATACATGGGTACTTGCAATGTTCCCTCTAATTTTCAGTAGTCAGTGTGTGCAAAAATCTTATGTTGTTCAATTTATTTCCTAGTGACTAAAGTATGTGCGCAGTGAATGCTTGTGCAAATTGTGTAGACTTCACACCTAGCACAGTTTGTTTTAAACTGACTAACAAGTTAACAGAAACAGTTAGCTAAGAGATTATTTTCAATAAGTATATTTATTAATTACTACATTTTTAGGTAACTAACCTCTTGTGCGCTGGTTGCAAAATGTGTGTGTGTGTGTGTGTGTGTGTGTGTGTGTGTGCTTAGAGGGAACTATGCTTACAAGCAACAGTACAGAATAAAAGAAGTAGTACACTTCATAAAAAAGGTGATGACAAGCAATTTTCTTCAAAATGTATATAAGACAATAGAGTACATCACTGTAATGAAAAGCAGTAACTACAGTAATATTTGCCCTCTACAAGGGTGTAATAGGCTCCCTCAAAATTGTGGGCCCATACCATCTGGCCTACCAGCACCCCCCCTCCCTGTTCTGGCCCAAGACTGCCATTTCATTGAACAATCATTAGTTTTATGTGATCCCTGAAGTATCGATTTCCAACCATTGTAGGCAATGATGACTGGCCGGTTGATTGATAAAACATTAGCTAAAAGTGCTAATTGTCAAACTCCAGGACAGTCGGTTGACTTTACTTTCCTATGTAACAATAACAAGAACAATCCTCACCCAAAATAAGTAAAATCCTGATTCCCCTACCGTGTTTTTGAACTCCTGACCTAGGGATCGCTAGCCTGGTGTGTTACCACCTGCACTAAACTGATTACACAAGGAAATAGGAGCCGAGTTTGACCCTGGAGAAGCCAGGCTTGTGATACTTTATTATCCCTTTATTTCCACACTTTATTTTTGGCCTTGTTTGAAAACAACGCAGATAAAAGCCAGGATTTCAAATAGCGATTTTCAAATCCAGCAGACCCTTGCCACTTGGAGGATTGGTGCAACACAATCTTCCTATCCCTGTTTCCCCTGGTCTTGGATATGATAATGAATAAACGTAAAGCGTCCTCTTTTAAACATGAATTGCTTTTTGTGTGTTAATTACACAAGTGGAAATAAATTCATGAATCTGAATGGTGTCTGTTTGGAGGTGTGAGTGGTGTAGTGGTTAATGGTGTAGACAATGGAATTGGTGAGCAGAGTTCAAACTCCGGTCGAGGCTGTTCACATTAACTTTGCACTAATGCCTTTTGGGTGTGCATGAATCAATCTCTTCTTCCCCCTCCCCAGCTATGGGGAAAACTGGGCTCTCTAGCCTTGGGCTGGCAACCAGTCTAGGAGAGAGACAACTCTGATTCCAAACCAGGGAGTGGAGCCCCCTTAAGACTGTTGGATGCCAACTTTGACGTCCTTCCGGCAGTTCCTGCAGCCAAGCTGATACCAAATGTATTGCACTCCCCTTTCCTTTGGACTACATCAGTGAAGCCGAGCGGGGATTCTGTCAACTAGGAATCCCAGTATCTCCATTTCGCTCTGGCTTACACCCTGGAGACGTCACTTCAGTTTCGTTCCATTGTCTATTGACAGAGAAGGAGGCCTTCTTTTCTTTTTTAATAGAACATAATTGGACAGCCATATAATGTTAATTAATATTTATTCAGGACTAGTTTAACCTTGCTATCAAAAAAAATGATGACAATATTCAAGTAATTTTGCAATTGCAATTACTGTGAAGCTAATTCAATTGAGAAATTGTCACACACATTGTGTACAATCATCTTTCTCTTACAAATAACAAAATGATAAAATAGTCTTCTAAGGGAAGTAACTGTGGTGTAAAAATATGGGAAGTTATCTCCCTTTGGGTGTTACAGACCAAAAATATAGACATACACTTGGCGTGTTATATAAGTAGATTAGTTTTTAGCTTCTGATAACTTCTTAAATCCACCTATACATTAACATGACCTTTTTTTGTTTGGTCAGATTTCATAAGGAGGCAATGGTTGGCCTTATTATTGGATTCCGACTCCAGCCTTTATTTTGCTTATTGGAATCTTTGTGAATTGTTTCATTTTTTAAAGAAATCTGTTGTAAAGATTTATTAAAATACATTTGCGTTTGGGTCTGGATTGAATAGCCAATTCAGAGGTTAGACCAGAAATTTTAGAAACCGCCCAAACAGGTATCCTTGTATTACCGTATTTCACCATATGCCATTTTTTCCCCTCAGAAGATTTTGAACTAAAAATTCCAGATGGGTATTATCTACGGAAACATGATTGTTATACATATTTGTATACACGGGATAATGCATTTTTCATTTGAAATTGAAGCTCAACCGGAGGGGGGGGGGCGGTATCTATGGTAGCAGATTATACATGATGATATCCAACCAATGGAAATTCAGCAAACAAGGTGTGTTTAAAAAAGATAATGAACTTTGAATGACCCGGAAATGAACCTGAATTCTTGCACGTAGGCCTTTCAATAATGATGCATGAAGTAGGCGGTCTCAAGATAGCTGTCACCCCCACCCCCCACCCCAGCGGCTTTGCCAAATACGGAAATGTGTGTGTGTGGTCATTTTACTTCCAAGTTTCAATATACAGGTATACATTGATCAGTGCGGTTAATTCGTTCCAAAATTGTCCGTACTGTTCAAATCCGCACTGTTCAAGGCCTTATAATTTAATGTGGCTTTTTTTCCAGCTTATACTTAGTTATATTAATGTGTACAGCAATACCTTAACTCAACTGTACTACATAAAAAACCGCACTGTTCAAGGTCTTATAATTTAATGTGGGTTTTTTTTCCACCTTATACTTAGTTACATTAATTTGTACCGCAATAACTTAGCCATACCACATCAAAACAGCACTGTTCAAGGTATTGCTGCTGTACCCGTATAACATCATCCACCTTTTTTTTAGTCAGTTTCTGATCCCCGCTAAGAGCGAGCCACTCTGATCCGAGAACTCCATATCTGACAACCTCAACGGGATACATTTTCCTTTTGAAAAGACCGATATGTCACATCCGTCTCTCTCTCTCTGCTAAAATTAACCGCCTTATTCCAACTTATGACCGAGGTAAATACAACAATGAAATGGTATTACTGTGAAATCACTTCGTCTCTTTTGTTTTGATCTTCTCCCCAGCAGCGGGATGTCAGCTGCCTGCTACAAGAGACTGGAGGGGGGACTATCTGAACAGAGGGGGGGGGGGAGAAACTCTGAGGACACTTAGTTGGGCTGCTAGAAAGATTGCCTTCGAGGAAGTCCAACCCCGTCCAGCCAATTGGCCCACCTTTGCTAACCTTAAAAGCCACCCGATTGTGTTCACTTTTCATAGGAAGTCCCATTGGTGAAGAGGAAGATTCCAAGCCATATTTTATTTCTTCTTTCAGTTTGCAAAGATGAAGGACAAAGCACCTATGTCTGCTTTCGAGGAACCACAACAGGAATCCAAATTTATGAGAAAAGTAAGAGAATCTCCATTTATGCCCATAGGTGAGTAGTTGATCCAACATTTTTCTTCTTTTTTTTTTTTTGGCTTAATTTTCTCTTACTTTTGCGTGTTTATTTTTAATGTTTGTTTTTAAGTACATAAACCTATCGCAGTGTTTAACCAGCGTACAAAGGCTCCAAAAGTCATACAGAGGAACAAAAAGTGTAATTTTTTTTTATTAAAACGTATAATTAAACAACATATTCATCGGAAATTACTGCAATAATGAAATTAAAAGCCTGTCTTTTGTTCTTCATCAGATTTTGCACCATGAATTTATCAAGGTATGGTGGTGCATCCAATGTGCCAAACTAAACTGATATTTTAATAAGAAAAAGAGAAAAATTATTATTTATTTATTGAACATGATGAGGGGGGGGGGTCAAGGATTCCATGAAAGGGTCAATGTAGTCTGAAAAGTTAGGAACCCTGCCCTAATATTAGCAGTTTAGCACTAAACAAGATTTTTGCAAAGCATATAATGAACAGTGACTTTTTTTCTTTGTTTCTCTGTCCGTAACTTCCGCTAGAGTGCACAGATACTACACTCTGATCCTAGGCAGAGGATCTGGGAGTAACACTTTGATCCTAAGCAGAAGTGCTGATCCATGCGTAAATAATCCTGTCATTTTTTATGGGTACTATGCAAGTAAACAAATATTGATGTGTAACAGATCTTAAAAGCACTAAACAAATATTGATGTGTAACAGATCTTAAAAGCACTAAACTAATAGTTGAGAACTTTTTATTTTAGTTTGAAAATAATTTTTAAGGCATTAAAGATAGAATCTAGAATTTTGTGATGTTCAATTAACTACTTTACCACTGAACTAAGCACCCAAGTTACAAGTAAACATTTATATTATTAAAAAACTAGTTAAACCCGTGAAAAGATTCACGGATTTATTTGAATTTCTATGAAACTATTTTCTAAGGAAAAATAATAGGAGTTTACCCCTGAATGGAAGAGTCGAGTGTTATGAACAGCAAACCAAAAAAATCACACTGTTCATTTTTATAACAGTTAGCATGAGTTGGTATCAGACCATCTTAACCGGGAGATCCGATGAGGATCGAACCCACTATCAATGGCCAGCACAATTAGCTTGCTGATTATTGCTATATGACGACTGTTCTGATCGGGTTTTTTCTTTTTTTTTTTTTTTTTCCTATGATCTACTCGTTAATCCCAGAGTAAAAAAATTCACGGATATATTTTGATTGAGATAGGTTTTTTATAGAAAAAAAAAATACTGAATTCGTTTACAAGAAATAGTGTGTAGTTTGAAACAGTGGGCAGGAAGTATTTTTTCATCAAAACTTTAGCAAAATCTGTATTTTCTTGTTTGTTGCGAAATGAATAAATAATTCATTTCCTTATGGCTGTGTTTCCTATCTTCATAAACATGTTATTATTGTCCCGTACAATCGGTCCACTAATAAACATGGCCCCAGCCTTTAACACATGATATGATCTATTCTTAACTAATTATGTTATGGTGATCATCATAACTAAACAGTCCATTGTCCACTCTTCCACAAAATATGATTGAAATCCATTGGGAACTTTTGGAGATATTGTGTGGACAGACATGAAATTTTAGTGATATTATATGATGTGGACATATTAACTACAACGTAGGGGAGTTAATTGTACATGGATCCGCCCAAAAATTTAATCACTTCTTCCATATTTCTTCCACAAAATTTCATTGAAATCCATTGGGTAAATTTATCTGGAACCTGCCTGACAGTAGCGAGTTCAATCCTTGGGTCAGGTGTTATATTATTTATAATAATTAACCTTTATTTATTGATAGTTCATTTTAGCTTTTAATAAAGCCATATGGTCCGAAATGAAAAGCCTTGATAAAATGTCCACGATCAAAAGCTAGATGATGCGTTTGTTTCCCCAGGCTCAGAAAGACTTGTCCATTTCATAGGTCAAGCGACCGACCAGCGGGGAACATAGGATACCTGTTTGACGCCATTTTAGTTATTAAGGAGTCTGGTTGTCTTTCTTGGAATTTGAATATATGGTGCGGTTCGAAATTCCCAGAAGGTTACTGAGTACAGCAGACACCTGGAGAAAGTCAGATGGTAAAACGGCCAAAACGTTGTTACTATAACAACCAAGATGTGGACACTAATTCGAGTAAATCGGTGTATAATATTTGTGATCATTCACCAGTAAAATTAGTATTGGTCCTTGTTTATTAATGGTAAATAATTTTATACAGGCACAAATGGAGCGAAGATGATGAGACCAACTTAAAGAATAATTTTCTGAAGGTTATTCTTTGTTGTTTGTGTTTGTTTTTTATAAAGGTGATTTGGAAAGAAGGCTATTCTTACCATTCCTGGGAGAAAAAAGATTCTTTATTCTCTTATCTCAGAAATGCTAACGGACAAAAACCATTAACCTAGAAAGCGGGTGTGGATTTCTACAGATAATCTGTGCCTTGTTGAGAATCTGTGCCTGTTTTTTATCAGCCTCTCTGATAATTCCAGCCTTAATTAGGAGGACAGCAGTTTCTGAGATTAATTAAATCTAAAACCTTAGATGGAGACTTGAGTCCATCTCTCTTTCAAGTAGCAATTTGGTTAGTTAAATGGTTAGGCTACTGTTTGATTTAAGGAGTGCTCATCTGGACATTCTATATATTTTAATTTCTTCAGTTAGTACATATATACGGTACTAGGGCATTTGTGTCCCACTATATGTAACTATTACTGAGTAACAACCCCCCCCTGTTATAATTGTAGGCATGAGGGGTGCCTCGTTAGTGACTGAGCTGCTTATAAACAGGGGGGGGGCTCTCTCTCTCTCTCTCTCTCTGGGAAGGTGATATGTGAAAAAATAAATAAAAGTGTAGTTACAATTTAAATAATAATACATTTTTAAAAATCAGTTTTAATTTAATCAAAACAATGAAGACTGCATCAAAACTTTTTTTTTTTTATATTTCTTTATTAAATTATAACTGTCTTTTTTTAAAAAAAAATTTATTTTTGTAACAAAAACAACGAAAATAAAAAGTTTTTATTTTGTTATCTACAAGGTTATTGGCTATTTTTCGTTGAAGGTACCTCGGCCATTTTCAGCATTTTAAACCATTAGTAGTGTAAACACCTGCTTTAGAAACTGGTTTCTTTAGAGAAAATATATTTGGGTCTTTGTAAGAATCCGGGACCGAACATACACCAATAAAGTCCCTTCCTAAATCAGACCGGTGCTGTAGAAAAAAGTATCTGCACCCCCCCCCCCCCAAATTGCGTTTTGCCCTTAGACAGCGTGTTGTCATTTTTTTTCTTCCGATTTATACTTTTAAACAAACAACATTTTACAAACAGCGTGTTGTGGTTTTATTTTTGATTTAAACAAACAATATTTTACAAAAGAATTTATTAAAAATCTACAAAACAAACAATTATTTAAAATTGTTCTGACTACTTTTTACCGTCATCTTAATTTTATTAGTTGCTTTTTATCGCAACTTTTTCTCGGGCTGATTACCCAGTGAATAAATAGCGTTGATCGGAAAATAAAGAATAAGACTTAGAGGCGCAAAAGCAAAAGTTGCGATAAAAAGCAACTAATAAAATTAAGATGAAGGTAAAAAGTAGTCTTACAAATTTTAATAAGTTATTGTTTGCTTTGTAGATTTTTAATACATTTATTATTGTAAACCGCTGCTGTCTAACGGCAAAAGAGATTTTTTTTTTTTTACGGAATTCTTGTTTTGTTCTTGTTTGCTTTAAATATGTTATGCCGAATCGAAGTTGTCTATTTAAAAAAAAACAACAACTTTGTATTTACTTATGTTTTGTATTTTTTTTTTATTAAATCAAGTATTGTATTGTTTAATGTTTAAATGTGTAAAATGGTTTACATTGTAAACTTTACAATGAACTAATAATGAGCTTTGTTACTAAAACCAAGTTGAATTTTAATTAAAAAAACAACTAAAAGTTAAGGTGAAGGTAAATAGTAGTTAAAAATTAATAAAAATGGTTTACAATACTTGATCTAATTTTTTTAAAAATCTTTTTTTCCCTAAAACTCAAACAGTCATTGCCGTGCCAGCTTAGTACGAAAGTATAAAACATGCTAGCTTTAGCGGTGATCGGTCAAATCTGTCCTTATGATGCGACCCATTTTTGACGGCTAAGTCGTCCTACTTTGCCGTTGTTTTTATCCTTGTTTTGATTTAAATAGACTTTTGATCAAATTAAAATTACATTTTTTTTTTTAAATTTAAAAAAAATTTTTTTTACGAAAAATAAATAAGTAAATACGTAGTTTTAATTTTTTGAAAAATAATAAATGCGTAGTTTTAATTTGAATATATATGAATAATTTCTTTGTCGAAAGAATGCCCCCAAAACAAGGTCTTCTTAAAAGCAGAAGATATTTACGCGTTGCAATCCTGTACCGTCAGAGAGAGAGAGAGAGAGGGGGGGTATAAGTACCCCTCATTTACCACACTTATAACATGGATGACCAAAATTGACAAAACTTGATATTACCCACAATTGCACAAGTATATCCCCAACATTAAAAACGCCATCATACAATGGGCAACACTTTAGATAGTTTAGATATATTTTATTGCTTCTATAAAAATAATGGATATTTTAAATTTTGTTAAAAAAACAAATTTGTTGTGCATATATATTAACATTTCCAGCTTTTGAATAATGTAAACAAGGTCAACTTTTAACTCGAGTTATCTCCCTTGAATCTCAAAAGGCATATGCACTCTAGGCTTGATTCTTTCAGGTGTAAATGCACTATGAATTTGTATAGTAGACTCGGATAACGCGGCCAGACAGCGTTACATTTTATTCACCCACAAGCTTTTACTTTGTTTAAATGTGATAGGCAACCTTTAGAATAAATTAACAAGATTTCCATTATGGACATCAATTGTTTTGGGGTTGTTTTTTTTTTTTTTAGGAAAAACTTGTTCTGTTATCTTTTAACTGTATATTAGGATATTAACATCTTTTCTTACTCCGTAGAATGCTTGAAATATAATAAATGTTTCTTACTAGCTGAAATCCGCCCCAAGAAGAGAAACAAACCTTGTTTATGTGTAGCTGGTTTAAATGCTGTCGGCACTAAAATACATCTGACTATTTTCTTTTTTTTCTTTTTTCTTACTTCTTGAATTGGCTGTGTTACTATATAGGTAATCATAAGCGTGAAAAGTTTTGACATATTAGTTTAATAAAATCCTACCTACCCATGTTGTCCTGGCTTACATAAATAGCTACTTCATAATATTGTATGTTTAGAGAATAGATATCACTCTAGAAAAATGCTAATAATATTGCATATCATAAATCTATGTATATAAAATGCAATGTGTCTGTCTATCTATCTACTGTATTTTGCAACATATCAGATACACCTTTTTTAAAAACATTTTGTTTTTCAAAATCTGACCCTCAATCACCCTGTGCCCTTTACAGTGAAGGTCAGGCTGAGTGTCAGGCCAACAGCATTTAAACCAGCTACGAATCATTTTAGAACTTTAGAATAAATATGTGTCCTATATGCTGATGTGTTTTGTATGCTGCGAAATAAGGTGTGTGTGTGTGTGTGTGTGTGTGTGTGTGTGTGTGGCGAAATAGACAAGATCAGGTTACCAGTGACCAGTAGGGATGGGAACGTGGTCAGATTTGGAATCTCTGTCAAACTGCCACGTGACCAAGATGGGTATCAGGTTATCGAAAAACCGTTGGGAATTTGAAAAGTGGGAGGAGTTATGACCATTAGGTGTATAAAGGCTAGAGAAAAAACAGTAGAATTAGTTGGGGGTCAGGGAGGCAGTGGGGGATCTGTCCTGCCTCGTAGCAGTGCCAGTAGAAGTAGCAGTCTTTGAAAAGTGACTGACCCCTATATACCACGACATGCAACAGAATTTCCGTACCTCGCTGAAATCCGCAGACCAGAAATTGACCGGCGTGGTACGGAAATAAAAATTCGTAAAATTTTAATATACATAGATTTTGTCGTCTTTTCTCTCCACACACGTGGGAGTGTTTTAAATTGTGTCCCAACATGAATTTCCCTCCACAGCGAAAGTTGGCTCAGGTCGGCAGACCGGACAGGGAGACATCATCACCATCGCCGTCTGCATCCCGCGGAGGCAATCCGGAGAGACACAGACATCATTATGATGATCATCGCAGTCCACAGCTGCGGAGAAAGAAATGAACCTCCCCGAAACTCTCTAACCCTCAACAAACTTTCCCTCATGGCGACCTTGCCAGAAACTGCTATCTCTCGCTCTAAAGCTATCTCTCTCTCTCTTCCTTGTGGCGGCCGTGATTGTATAGTGGTTAGTACCCCACGTTGTGGCCGTGGTAACCCAGGTTCGATCGGCCGTTGTGCTACATGTGTGTGAGAGAGAGAAACACACTTTTAATGGGTGCACAGATACTACACTCACATCCTAAGCAGAAAGTGCCCAGATACTACACTTTGATCCGAGGCAGAGCTCACACATACTCATGATCCTAGGCAGAAGTGCCATTCCATACATAGATAATCCCATCATTTTTTATGGGTATGCTAGTATTAAATAATATTCAGTGATGGAAATGGGTTTTGGGAATTAGGTATACAGTAAGTCTGTATCTAGGGTTTATGCTCCAGGATCAGTGATTGTTTAAGGATGAGTGAAGTGAAACAGTGCAGCTGGGGGTTCCGGGGCACTGTAAGCCCCCCCCCGAGTGAAATCGTTCAAAATATGGCCAATTTTTAGGGTCATTTTGAGACACAGAAAACCTGGAAATTGAGAAGTAGGTATACGCTGTACCCCTGCGTATCCCCCCACCCCTTTTCAACCACTGATGATGTTCATCATTTAGAAATTATGTCATAAGAGACTTGTAATGGTTTATCATTACAATCAACTGATTTTCCATTCAATGTACAACGGGTAAACCAACTGAAATGAAGAACTCCATCCCAGCTAAACTCACATGGCTTTTACTTTTTCTTTTTTAACTCTTTCAAGAGCTTGACCCATTAACTGCGAATGACAAACTTGATATAATTTCCGTTTTTTATTATGATTAATGGCAACTCGGTTCTATCTGTGAGTCAGGGCTTTTATATAGCAATGGACAAGGGCTCTTATCTTGCAATGGATATCTATTACTCTTTGCCACCTGCCATAGTTAATGGGTTAAATTGAGTGATGACTTAAAATACATTCATCATTTGATTCTGTTTTGCATATTTCTCTCTCGTATCTATTTTGATTGAGATAGCTGCATGTTTATGTCATTATGTCATTTATGAATTGTTGTTTTTGGAATGGTAAAATGAAGGATGATACAGTAAATATTTAATGAAAATCTGACCCATTTGAAGTAATAACATTTTTCCAACAAACCTCTAATGATAATATGCCATTTCTATAAAATTCTCTAAAAATCCAGTAAAAGCACAAATTATTGCTTCCCTTTTATTGAACCTTTTATTATGGATATGAAGTTCAAAACCCTTGAAAAGATAAGTTGTATTGGAAATGTCAGGTGAATATAGAGGATATTGCAGATTCTATTTCCAAACAATTAGTTGTTACTTATGAAATGTTGTTTTTTGAATAGTAAGATGAAGGATGATATAAACAACAAAAACAGTAAATATTTAATCTAAATCTGACCCAGTTTTCAAATGATCCTCTAATGATAATGTCATCTCTAAATTTGTTTAGGTTTAATGGTCAGAAATTCAGCAAAAGCACAAATTATGGCTTCCCTATTGTTGAGGCTTTTATTATGGATATGAAGTTCCAAAGATGATAATCTGTAGAAATGTAAAAGGTTTTGCTCGACAAACAGTCTCCTACAGAGTGCTAAAGATTAAACAGTATGATTGGAAAACAATAAATTGTTTAAATAGCACGTTACTCAATAAATGCATATTTTGAGATGTCTTTTCAAAAATCTTTATTATATTTTTTAAAAATTTCTCCTATTTTATTTTTCAGGAATTACTGGTTGTCTTGGTGCCGTGGCCTATGGCATCTATAACTTCAAGAAGAAAGGATCAATGTCAACATCTGTGTATTTGATGCACTTACGTGTGAAAGCACAAGCGATGGTTGTGGGTGCTCTCACAATAGGAGCAGCTTACAACATTTTCAAAAGTAATTTCATGGATACGGATGATCCGGAGAAGAAAAAATAACTTTTCAATTTCTTTGGTTATATGAGAAATTGTGCGCCGAACCAAAAAGATTGCATTCTATTTTTGCAGTAAAAACGTTGACTTTCAAAGGTAGAATTTAAAGCAGAAATAACACTGTTTGCTCAGGTTTAAAAATTTTTTTTTGACTCCATTAGAAGAGTTGACAATTATGGAGAAACAAATTTGGCAACAATGTTGCATTTTTTCATACTCACCCCATTCCTCCTCAAGAAAGAAAAGAAAAAAAAAAGAAAGAAAGAAATCTGATCCTGCTGCATCAATGTGAATATACATTGTAGAACTTGAAAACCTCTCATCTGGTCACTAGAAAGTTTTTTTATGTTAAATTTTATTTATTTTTTATTAGACAAAGTATTACAAATCATTATTATTAATTTATGATTACTATTTACCTTCATCATAATTTCCCTATTGCTTTTTATCGCAACTCAGATACATAGAGTAGAGTTCTGATAGAAAGCAACAGAAAATTACGATGAAGCAGTCAAAAATCTTAAATTATAACCTACCTCCTATCTCACTCTCTTGTATTTCCTACAACTACTGCTGTGCAAACAAGCAGCAGTGCCTCCTAACAAAGCCTTCATCAGATGATGACCTCGGGGTCATGCATGGTTTCGTGGTCGAAGCATCATTATCACTAACCAAGGTTTTCCGTTGTGGGAGTGCCAGATCCATGCAGATGCAGCCTCTGTCCCTCTTGATGATTTCCACGTGTGTCCGTCTGGATACATGTTAAGAAACCTCAACCAAATAAGCAATGTTTGGCATGCGGCGCAGACCTTTCTCTACTTAGGACAAGGGAAGCCCTGGCCTTGTGGTGTCTGAAGGGCAGCCCACTACTTCCATCTTTTCTAACACTGAGCACAATGTTGTTGTTGTTTTCGTTTGATTGACATTATGGTTTTTCTCTCTTCTGTGAATATGATCTTAACAAAAAAGAGATACTAAAGTCTTAATGTTATTGGCAAAAACTCATACCGTGCATTGCATTGACTGTATATTTCGGTAGATAAGACGGCACTTGAAGCATCCCCATATGTCATATAGGCCAAACTGAAATTGGGGTCTCATCCTATCTGCCGAAGTATATGGTACATAACTCCAATAACTAAAAGACTGCATTTGGTAATGTACCAGAAAAAAACTTGTCAATCTCGACTAAAATACAGACTTATTTATATCTTTTGTTTTCATTATTTTTTTCTTTGAACTCCTTATTTTGAAATTGGCTGCTGTCTAGTTTGCTTGGCTTGGCTGCTCCCGTGTTTTGCAACACACGAGGCAATGATTGGGTCTCCATTTCTCAATGATCCATGGAGACCCAACCATTGTTTGTAACGACTGTGGGTTTTTAAGGGGCCAGGGTGCTAGCTTGATGCCCAAGATGGACTGCCTTAAAGGGCTCCAAATTTCATTTTAAATCAAGTGTTATTTTATTGTTTATGTTTGCATTGAAAATAAAGGAAACAAAACAATTGCCTCTTCAAACTTGACAAGAATTTGCTTTTCCATTGGATATTTGTGGATCGTGAGGTTTTAGAAGCAGACTTTAGGGTAAAGGGAGATAATCCAGAAATATTACCCTCTTTTAAAAGCTCCAATGTATTTTCAGAAAATCTTAAGTGAAATTAAAACTTGCGCAGCTAATCCCCCCCCCCCCAAAAAAAAAGAAATGTGATAGACATCTTATTATAGATGATTGAGGGAATTGAAAAGGTTGGGTGTGGGTGTTGTATTAATGTTTAAGCTTATCTAATAAAAACTGTTGGGGGGGTGTTATTTTTGTTGTGATTGTTTTCTTATAAATAACAAGCTCCCTACAATATCTAGAAATTCCTCAAAATTTGGTTAAATCTTATCCTTGTGTAATATGAACTTAGTCTGGGTCCTACACATTTCCAGACTGCTGTAAGAAAGGACTTGCCTCGTCCTGCCTTTGCGTAAATCACTGCCATCATTCTATTTTGAGATGAAGGGGAAAAGATATATATATATACTGGGTGGTTCAAAAACTTGTAATGTCTTTACTGGATGCAGGTTCATACATGTGTCGGCTATGTTGTTTTCCAAAGGAATGGATGCTCGAATGAGGCTAGTGCATGTGTTCATTTCAACTGCTAAATACTGTTCTGAGTAGTGTTGCCACGTGTCTAATATTGTAGCATAAAATTTGTGCACATGAATTCTTTTTTTTATTTATGAAACACCCTGTAGACATATTACTCCTATTCATTGATATTACATTCATGAACTGAAAAAGAAACAAATGATCAGTTTGACTTTTACCATATTGCAAGATATATTTTAAACCTAACATTGTTAAAAGAATGAAAAATAAAAGCTTAACATCAGTGAAATGCCCAATATCTAGAACAGTGGTTCTCAAACTGTGTGCTGCAGCATAATAATGTGCCTCATAATTTTTTCAAATACAAACGTGTATTTCAAGCCTGGAACGAATCCAGTATAAGTATTATGTCCGTCCTGCTTCTCCCAGAGTTGCCAATCTAGTGGTTTCATCACTAGACTAGATTTAAGATCTCAATCTTTTTAGCAACAGATGAAGGGGGGGAATTACGTATATCAGTATTAACTACTGAAATGTTTATCTAATTCATTTCATTTTTACAGCCTGTAAGAGAAATATTTCTCAGTGTGATGTTGTACAACAAAGCTTATGAACCATTGATCTGCTAGAGAGACCAAATGTTTAAATCTCAACTCACAAAAGGGTAGGCTAACTTTATGTCCGATTTTCACTTAACAGATACACAAGACATCAAAACCTTTAAGGAGTGTTACCAAAACATTTTTAAAATGATGAGTGTTCTTGAATCGAGATTGAATTCGATATCTGTATGATTTCTTAAATATTTTTTTTTAAGACTTAACATTTCTGCTATATTAAACTTTTTTTGACAATGTTATATTTGAATAATCTTTTTAAGGGGGGGGGGGGTCCTTTTAATAATGTTATGTTTTTACACTCACTTTGTTGAAATAAAACATTTGTGAAAGCAATTTCCTTCAAATCATGATTCATGTTATTTATTTTTCTAATACTGTTTGTCAATCTTGTTAAAATAGTTATTCTGCCAATTATAGAACATTGATTAAAGTTAATATATCTGTTGTCTGTCAAGATTGATTGCTATGCTTTTAATCACAAGCCATTTGTCAATAAATATGTATAACCTTGGCATCTTGATTTTCTTTATATTTCTGCACACACTTGTTCTTTTCTTACTAACTTAGATGTTTTAAAGGGGGAACTGATCAAAGTTATCTCCCTTTCAACTTTAGGTAAAGTTGCTCTTGAGAGAAGAGCTCAGCAGTGGTGTATGACATTAAGAGTTAAAATATGGAATTCTTTCAACAGTACAAAATATCTTCCCCTGCTTTTATCAATGACAAACCTGTATAAATTGTGAGACCTGTTAGACTTTCAAATAGTTTTGCATATGACATATCAAGATAAATTGATACGTAGGTAATGCATTGGGATGAGAATTTTACTCCCATATTTTAAACATTAGAATGACAGGATTATTTATGTATAAATGTGTTTATTGCAAACAAGTGTATACTTCGAAGAATTTATTTTTCTACAAACTTCATATTTTCAATTTAAAAACAAGGCAACAGAATTGGTAAAAAAAAAACAAACTGACAGTAGTGATAGCCTGCAAACAAAAGTATTGCTTTGCCAGCAGCAGCCTATTTTGTTTCTGCAGCACAACAGTGACAAAGCCTTTTATAATATAAGAATAAATAGGAAATAACAATCAAAATATATAACTTTACTTTATTAAATATTTTTAATAGAATATTTCAGATGCAAGAAACATCAACAGTTTTCATGATACAGCAGCATTAA
Organism: Architeuthis dux; assembly: GCA_006491835.1. NCBI lineage: Eukaryota > Metazoa > Mollusca > Cephalopoda > Oegopsida > Architeuthidae > Architeuthis > Architeuthis dux. The sequence goes on from VCCN01007234.1 coordinate 3,448,038, forward strand.
GTGAAAAAAGATATTGCAACTAATGACATTGCTTGAGTTTAAAATAGAAAAAAAAACTTATTTTTAAAAAATCCTCCACTCGTCTGGCGTGACAAAAGCTAAACTTCTGTTCATTCCAGCTTTCAGATAGAAAATAAGATGAACATTGGACGAAAAGATGCATTTTTTTTTTTAGTTATGGTATTTTTTTTCCCCTGCTTCATATTGCAAATTAGCCACATTCAAAAGAATTTTTATTTTAGAAAATAGAGCTTTAAAAGTAAGCTTTTCCCCTCTATTCTAGAACTAATTAAAAAGGTAGTCACGTGATCAACCCTACTTCCTTTTATCCACCTGTAAATAGATTTTTACGAGGTGCAGAGTGGCGTAATGGTTACTGGCACAGAAAGGTTGAGTTTCGGTCAAGGTTCTATATGTTCATTTCACACCAAAGTCCTTAGGAAAGGCATGAATCCACTTCTCACCAAAGCCAAGGCAGTCCATGGCGTGGGGGCTAACAACTCTGCCTTGTAAAAACCTACTTGCTACTGAAACCGCAGCAGAGTGGTTGCGGCCCTAGGCTCCACAAGGAGTCCAAAGGTATCAAAACAAACATTTTGTGGTAGGAAGTATTATGACCATAATTAAAGAATATTAATTTAGTTTCCTTGATATTAGCAAGTTTTACCATGCTGTCAAAGATTTTGAATAAGGCATATTATCAAGCTGAAGCATGATAAATAATGATCTTCAAGCACGAGTACAGGCACTTGTTAGGAACAATGACTGGAGGCAGCGAAGAGATGACTACAGTAGGACGTCGTTATCTGTGGTAGATCGGTTCCAAGACCTAATAGCGAACCATATATACTAGCAGTGTTGGCAAATTTTCAGGTTTACATCTAAAATTGAGTCCCCAAAAAAAAACAAAAAAAAAAAAAA
>VCCN01007234.1:3469676-3500527 GCA_006491835.1 Architeuthis dux
TTCTTCAGTTTTCAAGTTGGTCTGGCTGGCTATATATGTATTTATGTATCATGCATACAGGGTGCACCAATTGAGCTAGAGGGCTGTAAATTTAAACATTTACTCCTTATTATGTCTAGAAAAAAATATTTCTTTTAAATTCCTCCTCAAAATAGGTTTTTAATGGGGGGTTCAATCTGCAAAGTTCATGCTAAATGGATCCCTTAGTTTGAAAACTTAGACTTTTTTAGTGATCACTGCCCAACAAAAGGCGAGAGAAGTAACTTATTCGTTGATTACCCCATTTTTAAATTTTTAATTAATCACCCCCAACATGGTTTGCTACCAAAAGATTGGTCATGTGACAGTTTCTATTGCATGACTAACCAGACCAGTCCTATTATGTTTCTGTTTATGCAATTGGTGGCTAGTTAGTGCGATGCATTTGTACCTGATATATGTCTGTGGGCTGCAAGGTTATTGCATAAAATTAAACTGGGTTGTGATCGAAAAAATTGGAAGAATCCTGATCTAGAATATGCTGTTCAAGCATGGAGTCTATATTTTAGAAAATACATCACAGAGATAGGGAATGTACAAAGAAGATCAACAAAAATAGTCCCTGAACTTTCAAATCTCTCATATGAAACTATAAAAACTATATTAGACCACATCTAGAATGTGCAGTTCACGCATGGAGTCCATATTTTAGAAAAAGACATCAAAGAGATAGAGAATGTACAAAGAAGACTGTAATGTTTATGTATCTTTTTTCTGTATGCTTAATGTGAATAAACAAACCGAAATGGAAGCTATCCCAGAGGGCGCCTTGTTTCTGATACAGGAAGTGAGAGCCCGCAACTGGGAACTGAGAACACTCTCTTGACCAGCGGCTATCAACCTAAGCACATGTGTCTTTGTTTCTCGCTCCTTTCCATACACAGCTAAATACGGTTTTAACCAAACGCGTTTTTAACCAACAGCTAAACACACAAACTAAAAAAACCAACAAAAAGTAAAAGATGTAATAATGGCAACAAGGAAAATAAATGATGAGAAAAAACAATGAACAATGAAAAAACAACTTTATCTGATCCACATGTAATAATGTCTCTTACACAGTATGCAACTTTCAACTGTAAATCGGATGGTAAGATCGTCCAATGGAAAAAATAGATTGGCAGATTGAAAAATCTCTTCATCGCACAGATGATCATGATATTCGACAGAAAGCCATGCTTTTAACGTTTGCAGGTGGTGACTTGAATGATATAGTAGAGTCATTACCGAGCGAAGAGTTAATGCCACGAAATGACAAAACACACTTCGACAGGCTTGTCAAAGCAGTCGAAAAACTACTTTCATCCACGGCAGAATGTAGAATACCAGAGGTTTGTTTTTAGACAAATCCGAAAAAGCACAGATGAAATCGATGACTTTTACTACGAGTTGAAAAATCTGGCGCCAACTTGTAGCTTCCTTGATGACGAAGCAGAGATTAAATCACAGCTAATCACTGGCTGCAGTTCATCTAAAGTCAGTGAAAGGGGACTAATCAACCCCAAGAAGACATTATAGGATTTATTACAATATGCGAGAACAACACAACTAACAACCTCACATACTAAACACATGGCCGATTTTCAATGAGTCAACTATATCAGTGTTCATCAACTCACAAAAAAACCAATAAGTGCTGAAATTGTGGGGCATCATGGCCACATCCCCATGGCAAACAGAGCTGCCCCACATACAATCGTCAGTGCAACAACTGTAAAATCTAAATCTCTTCGCCTCCGTCTGTTGCTCGAAAGCTCAAACACAAGCCCCAGCGCCACGTTGCCATGAAAAATCAAATGAAAGGGTGAAGAGACAGCCCTGAATCATGCAGTGATGATGTCGACTACATATTCAGATGCGATGATGTACCAGCACAAAATAATGTGAGTTGTCTAAACTCATTATCTGAGGAAGATGCCAGAGAGCTTAAAAACCACATGCACTCACAACAGGTCAAAATGGATGAGTTAGAAAAAAGGCTCCAAACTCACAGCCGCAAATACATACACAACTGCAGTGAACTAGAAGAGCAAAGGTTAAAATACCTTGATTTAGAGAAAAAATTATATTTCTCCGAGAAACACCACACCAAAGCTGAAGAACAGTTAGCTGCAACTCTCGAGAAAAAATCAAAAGAGGCAGAATACCAAGACGAGAAATGCAAAGAGCTATCTGAAAAGTCTTCAGAAGCCGATGAAGCCAAAGCAGTTGACAGAAGAAATGCCAAGAAATCGAAATAACAAAAACCCACACAAAATGAACTGCAAAGCCAGCATGACATAGACACGAAAATAGAAATTGTCGGTCCCCTTAAACAAACTACAAATGAAAACAGGGACACGCCAGCTAAGAAAAAGAAAAGGAAGAAAAAGCAATCGAAACATCAATAAATACCCAAAAAGAAAATTATGCACAAAACACAAACAGTCGTTCAACCCTGAAAAATGAACACAGCAACGTTTCTAACAAAGATGGCTACTCTGACCTAGAATTGGAGCTGGACAAATTCCACTTTGGTGTCAATACACAAAAAAAAACACAACCTTTTCTGAACACAAAGAAAAATCAAACGCTTCATTACATGCATCACGTAAAACTCAATTCCATCACACGTTCGCTTCAACATTAACAAACAAACTAAAGAATAATGATAACACACACACACACAAAAAGTAAAACCACTTACTTAAAAAAAGAAAATAATAATGCTAGACCAAACTAAACGTAAACGAAAAAACAAAAAACAAACGTACTGAACAGACTCAAAACTAATATATACAATGAACATTTCCAGTAAGCTATTTTACCGAAATTTAAAGAAAAGGTGAGTGGTGTAATGTTTATGTATTTATGTATCTTTTCATCTGTATATTTAATGTGAATAAACAAGCTGAAGCGGAAGCTACCCTAGAGGGAGACTCATTTCCAATACTTGAAGTGAGGGCCGGCAACTGGAAGCTGAGAACACTCTCTTGATCAGTGGCTATTAACCTAAGCACACATGTCTTTGTTTCTTTCTTCTTTCCTTACACAGCTAAACACAATTTTAACCAACACAGCTAAACACACAAACTAACAAACCAATAAACAGCAAAATGCGTAATAAAGAGCATCAAAAATAGTCCATGAACTTGCAAATCTCCAATTTGAAGAAAGACCATATCTAGAATGTGCAGTTCAAGCATGGAGTCCATATCTTAGAAAAGACATCAAAGAGATAGAGAATGTAGAAAGAAGAGCATCAAAAATAGTCCCTGAACTTGCAAATCTCCCAAATAAAGAAAGACTATATTAGACCACATCTAGAATGTGCAGTTCAAGCATGGAGACTACATCTTAGAAAAGGCATCACAGAGATAGAGAATGTAGAAAGAAGAGCATCAAAAATAGTCCCTGAACTTGTAAATCTCCCATTTGAAAAAAGACTACATAAACTTCGACTAACAACACTTGAAGAAAGGAGAATAAGGGGAGATTCAATAGAGACATTTAGAATAATTAAAGGAATAGATAATATCCCAGATGATAGATTTTTCTCAATGAATAGGAGAAACAACAAGCATGTCTGGTGCAGGGTCAAACTCCACTACCAGGGCAGGATTAAGACCACAATGGGCCCTACACCACCCATAATTTTGGGGCACACCATATTAAAATTAAATGAGATCTGAACAGTAAGTTTATATTGAAATATAAACATAGTAAAAATAATTTATTGATGGGGAAATTTATATTGAAACATAAGCATAATGATAAGATATGTACACATATTTAAAATAAAGACTTTTGTTGGGACTTATTGTGAGAAAACCATTCAATAATTGTTTCAAACATCATTGAGGAGGTGACATCATTTTCAATTGACATCAAAACTAAAGCATTCAATCATTTCTGAGCCATTGTTGATTTATTTGTGCCCCCCCCCAATGTCTTGGGCCCTTTATGTATAGGCTAATCCGGCCCTGACCACTACTATAGAACACCAATATTGGAAATGCAATCAGTGAAGAGTTGCCTCTCCTAAATTAGGTGAGGATTGTTCTTGTTGTTATGGTGGAAAAACAAAGTCAACTCCAGACTTGGACTAGAGTTTGACAACAGCAAAATATATAAAAGGCTCTGCAGAAAGAACTTCTTCTCACAAAGAACTATCTATAATTGGACCATATAGATCCAAATATCCTGGAAATAGTCAGAGTTAACAACTTCAAGAACAAACAAGCCTGGCTGCTGCAGGGTCAAACTCCACTCCTACTTCTATCTTGACTGAAGATGATTGCTGCAACTTTTGTATTGTATATATAATAAATAAATTTGAATAAGACATGTCAGTTTAGCTCAGTTGGTAAGAGAGCCACATAGCAATCATTTGATTGCGATTTCAAATCACGGTAGGGAAATGTTGATTTTATATATCAGTTTTGTTTAACTTGACGTGATAGACAAACAGTGAAGAGTTTACTCCCCTGAATTGGGTGAGGATTGTTGTTCTTGTTGTTCTTGTTGTTCTTGTTACGGGGGGAAAATGAAGTCAACTCCAACTTGGACTAGAGTTTGACAATATGACAAGCACAAACACAAAACATAATCTAAGAGCAGTGGTGTAGCAGGGGGGGGGTGACGGGGGGAAGTCGCCCCTGGGCGCAAGTGTGAAGGGGCACAAAGTCTACAATATATTTTAAAAAGAATCCCAGAATAAAAGTCACAGGAACAAAAGTCACGGAACAAAAGTCACAATGTAGCATTAGCCTGAGCTACCTAAAAAATTTAATAGGAAGAAAAGTCACAACTTTGATTTTCTGGGTAGGAAAAAAAGTCATAGGAAAAAATTTGTTTAATGAAATAAGTAATATTTTAATTCAATTTATACTAATTAAATGTTATAGTGTAACTTTATTTTAGGCCTATGTAAGGTGGTATTTAATTCTACATGTTATTGTCATTAAGTGGGTAATGAGTCACAAAATAAAAATAATAACATTTTAGGGGTGATGGCGCTAAAATTATCTTTGCCCCCCCCGGGTGCCGAGAACCCTTGCTACGCCATTGTCTAAGAGCCAACCAGGAAAACAACTCTAAATAAACACAAACAAGCAAAGAAACCCTTTTGATATTCTGGAAAATCATAACGAAGAAAAAGTACAGAGGCAATCTCCAAGCACAAATATGCCTCATTTACCCTAATCTAATCAGTACACACCGTATAAAAAGTGAGCTGCTAAATAGTACATTTTTATTTATACTCTTATCGATGAATCAGGTCACAATGAGCCTTAGCAATTCAGACCTGATTATTAGGGTTGCCATATCTGAACAGTGAACATTAAAAAAACAGAATCTTTATGGTCTGAAAGAAAGTCTCTCTCCCTCTCTCCTATGAGAGCCAAGAGTTTGACCCAGTTTATTGTCAGTGATGGAGAATTCTCAGTTTAAGTATTGAATGGGATGGGAATAGACAGTCTGAGAGAAAACGGCTTCAAATTCTATTTCAATGGAACTCGGATTTGTGGTTGTTTTAAGGGACATCAAAATTAAGTAAAATTTAAGGAAATACGTACTTTAATGGGAATAAAGTATTTGATTTATTCAGTATTGCTTTGAGAAGAATAAGTGAAATTGCTTTTTTTTATCAGTGGTGGAGTGCTTAAAAAAAGAAGTGAGGGAATGCAGGGCTGTCTGCTCTAGCAAGCATAGCGATCCAGACCAGCAAAGCTGGGTGGTGCAGGAGGCATTTAGGGGTATCTTGATTCAATATTGTGGAAGCCAGGGCACAGTTGATCATGGGGCACAGTGAATCATTATTGTATGGTTGGTATAATGACAGATATTAACAGATTCAAAATGCAAACAAAAGACGTACTCATACAGATTCTTTATTCATACACATTTACAATGACCACGGTCAACGACACTCACGTGTGTCTTCTCCAATCTCCTAAAACCAATGTGTCTTCCCGATCTTCCATGTTGACACTACCCTAAGAAATAACATATCCAGCCTTCACCAAGCTGGCAAGACATGTCAAGTCATCCTAGAGCTTCTATGAACAGAGAAAACCTCTGTTTCCCTATCTGCTTTGAAGAAAATTGGCTGAAGATTTGAAAGAGAAGGACCCAAATCCACCTGAGAGATGACAGATTCATCAGAAGACAAGTTTCAAAGAACAGAAAGCAAACTCCCACTTAACTAGCCAAGGAATTTAAAACTATCAAAACAGTTGTGTGATCAGGATTTCACAACCTATTTTTCCCCTATCCTTTTAGTTATTTTTTAAAGCAATCATCCCCCACAAAATTCCCACTGAAACTAAACTGACATTTTATTTACGTTGCTCATTCAATGTGATCCTTGTGCTTGATGCTTTGCTGCTAGATTCTCAATATTTAGATTAATATTTGTGAGTTGTAGTCTCCCATGCATACATCAGTTCTACTTCTTTCCTTTGTCAATATTTTATTGACTGCACCAAAGCCACATTCAACTGAATATTAAGTTGGAAAACCCAACAGTACTTTAGCCATTTCAGACCACATGTTTGGATAGAGCTGTTTAGTTGTATTCGACAGAATCAAAAGGATCCAGCATCCATGGCTGGACTTCTAAAGAAAATAAATCTGAAAATTGCTTATTCAGTTCTTCTCTCAATACACAAATATTTGTAAAAGTTATCCATACATAAATGATCCTGTCTATTCTTTAATTCAATAATTTAAATGGTTTGTGATTGAGATTTAACACCCAACAAAAGTTCTTTTTTTATTTAGATTTTTTACTGGATTAACCGATAACAAAATTAGTTTTACCCTTCAAATAAATTCAGTCATATCTTCAAGTCTCCACACGTTTGTTTTTTTTCCCAATTTTCTATTCTGCCTGTCTCTCTGTCCATCAGCACTTTTTACTGACTGCACCAAAGCCACATTCAACCAAATATGTAGTTGGAAAGCACAAAATTACTTTCACCATTTCAGACCACATGTTTTTGGAGAGAGCTGTTTAGTAGTGTTTGACAGCCACAATTCAGTCATTCCATCTGTTTCAAAATTGTCTTTGCATTTATCTTTGCATTTTAGTTCAATAAGTTCCTCTTGAATGTCTTCACTGACAGATTCTATATCACAGTCAATAAATTCTATGTGACAATCTATCACCCCCCAGCTCAACTTTCGCCCCCTTGAGGGCGATATTGCCCCTGTTGCGAATGTCTGGCCTAGATGGACAGTGGCTAGAAGATTGTCTCCACAGGGATTCAATTCAGATGTGACAAAAATCCCTCTTGAGTCCAAAAATGTCAAGAGCCAGCACCATTTTGTCTACTGTTACAAAGACAAAGACTGGTTTTCCCAAGTGGTCTTTAGTGATCAAAGTAGTTTAGAGTTGGTCAGGGAAGTGTCTTCGAAGATCTTAGAAGAAGAATTGTTTTAGTCTTTAGTTTTGACTATGACCATTCTTTAAGGCAGTGTTTCTTAAACCCAAATGTGAATGAATTCATTTTGGGTGTGAATGAAACTACAGGAGTAAATGACGGGTGAATGACTTAATTTATCAGATATTTATATTTTTATATTTTTAAAAAAGACTGTTGTTTGCTAAATCTATGTAAACTAAATAAATCCTAATAATTTTTTGTGTTAATGTTTTTGTCACTCCCAATTCTCTTCATATATATTTTTAGGATGTTCAAAAAACATGAATAAAATAAACACTAAAGAAATGAGTTAATTTATGCTTTTTGCTCATTATACAAAATGAATTTTGTATAAAATTATACACAAAAGGAAAATAAGATGAAAATTATCAAAAACATAAGGGAATTTAGTCATGGGTGAATGAGATTTTGTAATACGTCTAGCTGCTTTTACCAATCGGCCATGATGACTTCATGGATTAGCAGAAGTTGATTCACACTTATAAACTCACTCCCTACAACCGACTCTCTGTGCCATATTTATGTTGTTTTACACATAATAATAAAGATTGACACTGAAATTATTTAAGAAACACTTCTTTACGGTTTGTGTTTTGACTATTAGCATTTTTAGTAGTTAATTTTGATTGTTACCATTGTTTTAGTTTTTAGTTTTGATGATTACTATTGTTTTAGTTTTTTCTACTTTAAATTCAGTGTCGATGAAAACCCAATCTAATTCTGTGTCTGTTATATTATTCGTTTACCTACAAGCAAACATACAAAGGGAGCTAACTGAGCAGATAATAATTATCAGCAGCAGTTTTGGTTACAAATCCTTACATTAGGTTCATTAGTAATATGATTTGTTGTTTGTTGTACAGATAGTCTTTGATTTTTTGAATAGCTGTTCTCACTTTCTCTACAAGTTAAAGTCAAATACCAAGTTTGTAAACAATATAATTTATTGTAGTGGAATTTATCTACAAGTGTTCTTATTTATGAAAAAGTAATAATGGCTCAACCTGTAGCATAGTCACATATGCAGTGTGCACATGTGCATGCTCGAATAAAAAAAATGTTTGTTGTTCTTCGAATGGCCATCGGAGAACAGAGGACAACAGAGACAAAAATTGTGCAACACGTTTGTTCAAAAATGGTTGAGTTAACAAACATGAAAAGTCAAAGGAGAAGAGGAATGAGAAAAGGTCCATAGAAAGAATGGTGTTGTCTTCTGTTGTGTGACAAAACCGCCATCTACATTCTTGCATCGTGCAAATAAGACGATGACAAACATTTTGGTGAAAAAAGAAATCTTTATTTACATTTGATACATCTATCTAACCTTCTCTTTTCGTCTTTCTCCCTATTAGCTATGGTCCATTTAATCACCACCAAAACACTTTTGGCTGTTGGCTAAAGATATGCGTGTCCCAGAAAACTTGTCTCCTCACTAAAGCATCTACATTCCGATTCCCTAAATATATCTTGGGTGACTCTCTATGTATTAGTTACAGGTCAAATAGCTTTGTCTCGAGTGAAGTACCCGAGCCACTTGCGTGACATCAAGAAAAAACTCATTAGCTGACAAACTGTTCTAATTGGCCACACAATATCATGTGACACTCTTCTGGTGTCTTTTTTTCAGTCCCAAATCTCATTCATCAGATGATATCTGGGGCTGTCAGTGTTGGATACTCGTTGAATGTCCTGGACTTGGATAGAAAGGAAACCCGAAGACTTGCTTGTAAAAATATCTGGACATATTTTTATTACAGAACATACATCTTTGTTGGCCGGATAGTGAAGAGTGGAAGAGAGAAGACAAGGAGAACTGCCAAGCTGTCCCCTCAGCAGGGACAGCGGTTTCGTGCCTTTCGGCTCCGCTGATGTCTGTCTTCTTTGAGTGTCGAGGTTTCGGTCCGCTTCCCAGGCCTGGATGATTTCTTCTGGGTCTGCTTTATAGATCTCCCCAATGCATACGTGGTGTCTCATGGTGTCAATGACCAACAACCATTTCCTGTTTACAACAATGATGCAATACATCCATCTCCCAAGGTGATCGAGGTCACTTACATTTCCGCCACAGGTGGCCGGATACGCAAATCATAACATCAGTTCACAAGGCCACAATGATAACAGACCACTTAACTTCTCAGTGGGGAGCCGGTTTTGACTGACCAAATGCAGACTTTTTGGCTGGATGAAATGACCATCTGTCCAGTCCAATTATGTGTTTTACTATCCAACATCATGCGTGGGAAAATCCTGACAAAGATACATATATGTGTATATAAATATGCACATATATAAATATATATATATAAAAACTCATTAACGGTCTCTCTCTATCCCATATTGTAACAAACCTGTTTGCTGCCATGGACGAGATAGCAAATCGTTAGTTCAGTGACACAAATGAGATAACTCATCTTACAATTGTGTGTTATTCTTTCACAAGATGGCAAAATTCCACTAGAAAATGTATAGTATGTTTACAAAATGCAAAACGGCGAGAGAGTAGATACAAATGTACTGAATGTAAGGTGGTCTTATGTGTAGATCCATGTTTGAAGATATTTCATACTAGTTTGAATTATTTATGTAAATATTACATTTATTAGATATTCTATGGTTCATATTAATTGATTTGTATGAAAATAAAACCATTTTAAACATGCAATGAAGATTTTCCATTTTCATCAATTTTAACAAGAAAAACTCGGCATAGGAGTTACAATGTTAAAAAATATACTTGGCAGTGAACAGGTTAAACCTGGTGGCAATGAACATTCCTGGTGGACATGAAACTGAAATTTAACTAATGTTTCATATAGCCTCCAAAACTAATCTTCTAGTAAATGTCTGGAGTCATTTAACCAATAAGAACCCACAGTGACACCAGTGTAACATACACTTTAAAGGTTCTGAAAAATACCTTATACAGCTTTATCCTTGTTTTTAACTCATGAAGTGTACTAAGTAACATCTACTGAACATCCTGGTACAGTCACGTGACTGTGTGTCAATTCGCCTACCCAGAATTCCATTTCCTAAATGGTGGTTTGCCTGATTACCATGTGGGAGAAAAGTAAATACTTTTAAAAACCTTGTTTTTGTTAATAAAAATTAAGTTTTAACCCATTTAATAATTCTAATGCTTTAATAACATGTTCTACATAACAGTTAACTTATTCCGACCGCATTTCTTGAACAAATTGATATAAAAAAGTTAGGAAAATATCGCTGTGACATATATGTCACTCCAGGCTTTTAGCGTTAAAATAGTCATGGAAAAAACATTACATTGCTACAACTTTACAAAATATTTCTGATGCATTTTATGATGTATAATTTGTTTTTCTGTTTTATAACCCCATAATTTTCCTTCAAGGAGAAATGGGTCTGGGTTCTTATGTGTTAAGTATAAGCATCGAATGTCAGTATTCCTCACTTGATTAATTACTTTTTCTACAAAGTCTTGTTCACCTTATTACAAAAATGTTTGTTAGGTTGCAAGAGGATTTATGAACTTGCATTTGTCTAACTATGAGTTTTATGCTGTAACTATTGCAGAAATAGGAAAATAAACTTGATCTTTGTTGACTCTGGATTTCTTGTTCACCTTATTAGAAACCGTCAACTAAAACTGTCACCAAAACTATCAACATAGGTTTCTTCAGTTTCTAATTTGGTCTGGCTGGCTGGCTGGCTGGCTATCTATGTATGCATCACGCATACAGGCTGCACTAATGAAGCTAGAGGGCTAAAGATTTCAACATTTACTCCTTATTATATCTAGAAAAACTATTTTTTTGTTTTTTTTAAATATTCCCTACCAAAATAGGTTTTTAGTGGGGGGTTCAATTTGCAATGAAAGATTATGTTAAATTGATCTGTTAGTTTGTGTCCATCAGCATTCATGCTTGTTTTTTGAAAATTTTTACTTTTTAGTGATTACTGCCCAACAAAAGGCAGAAGTAACTTATTCATTGGTCACCCCTTATTCCAATTTTTAATTGATCACTCCCAACAGGGCATTCTGCCAAAAGACATTGGTCATATGACGGTTTCTATTGAGTGACTAACCAGACCTGTTACAAAAATGTTTCTTAGGTTGCAAGAGGATTTATGAACTTTGTTGACTTTTAATTTCTTGTAATATTTTCCGAATTTCATCTGCTTCCTCATTTTGATGATTGAATACCTGAAAATTACCTCAAACTAGATTTATGATCTTGTAGTGGATTTCTCCACTACTTAGAACTGAGACTAATTCTTGAATCCTCTTCCAAAAGTGTTTTCATTTATTTTTTATGCAAAAAAGTGGAACCAAATGAACCTTTCTGATCAGAGGCATAGCTGAGAGAGGAGGAGATGGGCTATTTGAAAACACCCCCTTGGCCCCAAATGAAGGGAGACCCCAAAAGATGTCATATTCAAGTTCACCTACTGCATCTCTACTGACATTATACAATAACAAGGATATATTTGTACATACATGAATTACATAAATAATAATTCAGCTTTTGGGGGTGTTTTTTACCAATTAAGTGATAGTGAATGTCTCTATATTTTCTTTTCCCATCAAATCTCACCAAATGTTGGAGGGGTCCCCTCAAGAAGCCAAGCACTCTGGGCCCCCAAATCTCTAGTTATGCCACTGCTCCCTATGGACAAACAGAAATTAGGGCAAAAAATCTTATCTTTCAAAGTATTCATTGCACTGAGAATACCCTGGGATCCTATCAACTGACATAACAATAAGATGCAATGTTATGGGGAAAAAGGAATAATGAAGTATGTTTGGGTCAGTGAATATGACAAGCTAAGTTAAAGTTAGGGTAGTAATGACTGGAATCCTCCCCACTCCCAAACCTTTGCACTTTGCTGCTTTAAAAAAAAAATCTTTTTAATTACAAAATAAATTTTATAAATATTCCAAACTAAAGATAGTGTAACCATTTTTGTCTGCTACAGTAAACTTAGCATCAAAGTTCAAGTGACTGACCCCAGCTATATTTTCGTAAGTTGCTATTTATACAAACTGGGTCTGAAGATTTTGGCAATCTTTCGTTTTAGGTCAGTAATTTTTTTAAAAAAAGAAGGGGGAAGCTACTCCCACTTGGTGCATAACTATAACTCGAAACACTAACCGTGACCATAATCATAGGAGGAGCTTCCCCTTATTTAAAAGAAATAAAATAAAGTACTCTCTGTCTCATTTAACAATTGAATTTCCTAATTTTCAGCAATTTTTGCTAATAGAATTGTATAATAATGTCTATTAAGCATTTCACTGGAATATCATTGCATGGTGTATTTCTTGCTATTGCACCGTAAAGGAATACGCATGCGTACATTAAGTTCGTCTTTTTAAGGCATTGTCATCTTTCTCATCTTGAAAAAATGTCCGGACAACGGCAGCAAGTGGATATTTCCACTCTACCTTTACCGCAGTTAAATCAATTAGCTCAACAGCTTGATCAGGTAGCTTTTTCAATTCTCTTTTTATTTCGAGATGTCCGATTTTAAGCATAAACGGGTTTGAAGTCACTCTTCAGTTGTCATGGCGCGATTGTCAGTCGTCTAAAATAATGATAATTTATTTGAGCAATTAATTTACTTAAAAAGACAATCTTATTTTATTTCCTATTTATCAGAATGGTTATCTATTTGTTTACTGTTTTCTTACTATTGGCTGAACGTTCGTTTATTTTTAATTTTATAAAAAAAGATAAACCGGGTTGGATCCCGACGGGATCACATGTGGGTTGGGGGAACAGCAATTTTACATAACGAAATCTGTCTCTCTCGTCGTAGTTTAACGTCTTAATTTGAGGACACAACAAAATACTAAGCAGATTTCAAATCTAATTAAAAGAAAAAAACGACTGTATCAACATGTTTTTTACTGCTATTTTATTCATACATTTTCGGGGAAAAAAACCAAAAACATACTAGATTTCCTTTCAAAACTAAAAAATACTGACTATATATGGCAATATGGTCACGTAAATCCACCTAGAGGTAAAAATGTTTGACTTCTGGATTTTTGGCACTTATTTTTTATTAGATTTGATATCTGCTTAGTTGTGTGTTGTTGTAATTGACCGTCGATTGCTCTCACAACAACAAACGGAATAATTTGGGACGTTAAACTACGAGATCGTCAATAAATTGACCCCCCCCCTTCCGTATGGTTGAATGAAATGTTTGAACGAACGAGAATTTTCGACAAATGATTTTTATTCAAGTTTAAATCATATTTTCAAAAAGCAAATAAATTTCATTAAACGACCTTTGTTTTAAGAACATGAAATTATGGACATTTTCCCATTTCTATCATAATTTAATGACAAAATGTAAATTATCTTTCTAGAAGGAGTCGCCAACTTGAAAGACGCAGTTATCTTTCTTTCTTGTAGATTATTTTTCTGTTTTCATGGTTAAAAGATTTTTGTACTTTTCAGTAAAATTTCAGATGCCATTTACTCTAAGCAAATTAAACAGAAATATAGACCAAATATTATATGATGCAATAGTCGAGCTTGTTATTAATGTTGTTCAAATGTATGCGTTATTGCTTTGTTGATAAATCATATGAAAATACATGTGGCCCATAATATTTGTTACATTTAGCCTATGAATACAATATGCAAATGTAACAACTATAGGGACAGGTAGTACTGTAACAACTGTATTTAACTTTTTAACAAAGCTTTTGTTGAAATTGACTCATAATTTGATATTTGTTCTATATCAGGAATAGTTTAATGACAATTTGAAGATAATGAAATTATGCCTACGTCTTGTAAAATGTCTACTTGTATCTCTGTTAGTTAACGTGATGTACGAGCAAAACTCAAAATACTCACTTAAAAACATACTTAGAAACATGATCTACCTACATCAGAGATTCTCCACCCCACAGAGAGAGAGAGAGAGAGAGAGAGAGATTCCCTGGGGCACTTTCAGTGCTTAGCAACAGCTGTTGCTGGAGTATTTTATATTTATATTTTTATTTAGTACATAGTGACTCCTATTTTTAGATGCACTAGCATCTCTAGTACCGATTACCGTCACTGACGTTTTTACAACCCAAAAGAAATTTTGCCGACCTAGCTCTTTTTTTTTTTGGTGCAAGGGAGAGAACTCTCTCATCTATGATCTGACTTTTACGCTTGTTTTTATAAATATTTTATTTTTATTTACTGATGAAATATTTGTTAAATTATAAAGGAATCCAATTGTTCTTTCATTTTATGTTGTTTTTATATTTAACGTAAAACTATAATTACCCAAGGATAACCAAGCTTTTGCTGTAGTCAAGTCAGAATTAAATACCTTGTCGTCCAAATTGCGATTAAGCAATATAAGTTGAGTAATCCCTTATCCGAAACACGAAATCTTCCAAAATCGGAAACCTTTTAAAAGCTAACCTGATGATGTGGAAAGTTCCACACCTAACTTCACATTTAATTCTGACTACAGCAAAAGTTTGGTTATCTTTGTGTCAATATAGTTTTACGTTTCTAAAAACGTAAAACTATGTTTACATCAGAAACTGTGAAAGACAAAACCAGTCCCAATCAAAACAAATTGTCACCACCAGACCTACATACATTAATCACTGTATTTCTTTGCTTATTCTCTCATCTGTACAAAGATATTGTTGAAAATGTCAAAAGAAAAGGCTGCAGATACCCAGGATGAGTAACTGTGATGAGAAAAAGAGAAAACGTTTATGTTTATCTCATTATATATATGGCTCATTCTATGTTAAGTGGACCAGTGGTCCCAACTCCACCATCTCAGATCTTGCTCTAACTTGGCACACAGATTCTTTTGCGTTTGAAATGAAGTCCTGTAAAATTTTAGCTCAATATTTTTACTTGTTCAGTCACTATGGACCCAAGAACAAGGACTACTTTAAAAATAATCTGGATATATTGTGAACTAGTAATGGTAAGAAAATCAGTAGCAAAACAAAATAAAGCTACAATTTTTATGACTGCTTTTTTAACACTTACAACTTGACCGTCCTGAAGATCAAATATGCTGCTCTCTAGAAAAGAGCTAACATACAAGGTATGTCCCCCTTCAAAGAGATGACGACCAATTTTTTTGAGACCAGAAGCTGTTCGGATTTCAGAATATTTCCATATGGGTCATTCTGCGTCAAGTCAGAAAGTACCCCACGCGACCATCTCAGATTTTGCTCTAACTTTGCTCACATGTTCATTTGGGTTTGAAATGAAGTCCTGTAAAATTTTAGCTCAATATCTTTACTCGTTCAGTCACTATGGATCCAAGAACAAGGACTACTTTGTTCAAAGCGATGACGACCAAATTTTTTTTCTCCATTTAGCAACCATTCCACAACAGGTACTTTTACTGCACTGAGAGTTTGTTCTCAGGGTCAACTTTATATGTAGATTTTGAAAATGTTATCAGCCTAGCTCTAGAAAGCATAATTCTTTTAGAAAAAGATGTCAAAGTGGGCTCTAAATTTAATTGGTATTTCCGAGAAGCCATTTTAAAGTAATCATTACTTAGGACCTAGCCAACTTTGCGTGCTCTGTTTGGCACGAGAGAAACTGATGTCAATGCACTACAAAATGTCACAATCTGGATCTTTTTAGCTTTTCTAGATCCTGAGATATGAGGTCTCAAAAATGGCCTGAATTAGAAAACTACATAAATGCACTATTTTTTAATTTTTAAAAATTTTTAATGGCAAAAATGTACCTGTGGAACAAATTGCACAATTTTCTATCAAAAACCACTGAAAAGAGCAATGTTTAAAGTTGGTGTCTTGGTTCTTTCATGTTCTAATCAGTGGTTGAAATGGAGGGGGGTATGGTATGCAGGGATATAGTATAGACTTACATCTCAATTTCCAGGTTTTTTGTATGTTCAATGTCTACTAATGGAGACTTTAACATATACCTAGCCCCTAAATTCCAACCTTACCTTATACCTAGTTCCCCAAACCCATTTCAATCACTGGTCCTAACAGAGCATAGAAATTTTGTTTAATGTTATGTACCACAATATTTCTCATGGAAGATATTAGTAGTAAGAGTTTTTGTGTTATAAGTGACAGTCTGAAGCATGACACAGTTGCAGTCCATGTCTTTCTAAAGAAATTGATTGGATTTCTAAAAGAAAACCTTCAAACGATAAAGCATATTTACTACTTCAGTGATGGTTCAGTGGGCCAATACAAAAATTATGAAAATTTCCTGAACCTTTGTTAGCACAAGGAAGATTTTGATGGCATAACAGCTGAATGGAATTTTTTGTCTACCAGTCATGGAAAATCAGATTGTGATGGTGTAGGAGGTACAGTAAAGAGATTGGCCGCTAGTGCAAGCTTACAGAGACCAATAACTATAAAATTCTGACACTTGCTGACCTCTGACCAAAATGAAGTGCGTGGAATTACCTTTTTTGTGTCATCAGAAAAGATACAAGCTGAGAGGGAAGCACAGAAAATAAGATTTGAGCAAGGACATACAGTTACTGAAACTCAGAAAAATCATCATTTTGTTCTCATAAATGATTCAAGTTAGCCGAGTTTCACAGCAAATGTTGGGATCTACAGTGACATTGATAGAAAAGAGTTAAAAGTGCAACCAGGCCACCAATATGTGGCATGTGTTTTTGGTGGATTGGAAAAACAAAAAGATGCATATATCACATTTATGCACCTTCATGGGCCAAAGAGACTTTCACTGGCCATCCGCACAAGACTGTTGCTGGGTTTCAGAGCAGCATATCCTGGTGACTATTTCAGCACCTACACGAAAATCATCATCAAACAAAATGTCAATACTCTCTATTAGAACCTGTGATGGAAGTGGGTTTGGGGAACTAGGTATAAGGTGAAGTTGGAATTTAGGGGCTAGGTATATGTTAAAGTTTCCCTTAGTAGACATTGAACATACAAAAAAAACCTGGAAATTGAGATGTAGGTATATACTATATGCCCGCATACCCCCCTCCATTTCAACCACTGATTAGAACTTGAAATTCTAGCCCCAAGTATTTTAAACATTGCTCTTTTCAATGGTTTTTGATAGAAAATTGTGCAGCTTGTTCCACAGGTACAATTTTGCCTTTAAAAATTAGTTTTCTAATTCGGGCCATTTTTGAGGATATATCTCAGGATCTAGAAAAGCTAGAAAGATCCAGATTGTAACAACTTTCTTCTTTGCCAAACAGAGCACACAAAGTTGGCTAGGTCCTGAGTAATGATTACTTTAAAATGGCTTCTCGGAAATGCCAATGAAATTTGGAGCCCACTTTGACATCTTTTTCTGAAAGAATTATGCTTTCTAGAGCTAGGCTGATAACATTTTCAAAATCTACATATAAAGTTGACCCTGAGAACAAACTCTCAGTGCAGTAAAAGTACCTGTTGTGGAATGGTTGCTAAATGGAGAAAAAGAATTTGGTTGTCATCGCTTTGAACAAAGTAGTCCTTGTTATTGGATCCATAGTGACTGAACGAGTAAAGATATTGAGCTAAAATTTTACAGGACTTCATTTCAAACCCAAATGAACATGTGAGCAAAGTTAGAGCAAAATCTGAGATGGTTGCGTGGGGTACTTTCCGACCTGACGCGGAATGACCCATATGGAAATATTCTGAAATCCGAATTGCTTCTGGTCCTAGGCATTTCAGAGAGAAGGGTTACTCAACTTAATACCATGGAAGTATTAATTGCATTAGTATTGGTGCAAAGGATCTTTCTTTATCTTGGGTTATTTGTATGAATAATTTTCACCAGCCCAGCCCAGCCCAGCTTTTCATATAAAACCTAAAATCTTGGCTTTCAATCTTCCCCATTTGAGCTTCTGCTACCCCGACAATGCGTTTTTCAGCCTTCAACAACTAAGGATATGGGATCTGTCCGGAAAGTATCCAGCCATTTTGCACTGCCTGGTTGTAACTTGGTAACCAACCCGGGGGAACCTTACAGTGTATGCATGAACAGATACTCTCCAGTGAGGTTACTCAATTGGCAGTGAGAAAGCTTGTAACTGGCACATTCACAATGACAAAGCGAGTAATTCTTTACGTCTTTGCAAAACATCACATCATCCAGGTCTGTCTGTCCAGATTTGTCTCCATCCGACTCCTGGCTTTTCGCCATTGAAAAGGTGGATATTTCAGTGCAGACGTGGACGGGATTAAGGATAACCCGACAAGGCAGCTGATGGCGATCCTGAAAGAGAACTTTGCAGACTGTTCAAGGGGAGTACTTTGGAGGGGGACTAAGGCGCATTGCCCTTGGTAGGCTTTCTTTCCCTTTGATATTGTATGTGGATACTTTGCAGACATACCTTGTATGTTAGCTCTTTTCTAGAGAGCAGCATATTTGATCTTCAGGACGGTCAAGTTGTAAGTGTTAAAAAAGCAGTCATAAAAATTGTAGCTTTATTTTGTTTTGCTACTGATTTTCTTACCATTACTAGTTCACAATATATCCAGATTATTTTTACACATTTGCAAAATGAATAAGGGAGACTACCCTATAATATTTGTTTTCCTTATTTTTGCAGGAAATTGAGTTTTTCACAGCATCTTTGAGTCAGTTGAAAGTGACACAGACGAAATTTGCTGAATCTCAAGAATGTTTGAGCAAAGTGAACAAAGAGAATTTGGATAATGATATTTTAGTTCCACTCACAGGATCGGTATCCTTTTTGCTTTGTTCAAACCTGGGAGATTTGGTTTTGATTTATTTTTTTCAAAATGTTGTGGAAGTCTTTTATTACAGATTTGTAATCCACACCTCTGGCTGTGATTACATCATTTCAGATACTTAGGTCACAGATAAACAGAATCAGACTTTTATTATATGGATAGACTAGCAGGGAATCCTGGTGTTGCCTGGTAGAATCAGTACATTTACATCGACAAAAAAGAAACGACAATTTAATAAAATATCAGATGTGTGCAAATGTTTCCATTGGAACAACTAATAAGAAAAATAGATCAGCAAATGTTTCTATTGGAGGGGGGGGGGATTGCGTGTGTGCAAAGGTTTCTAGTGAAAACTAATTTTGAGAAAATCATTGTGTGTGTGTGTGTGTGTGTGTGCGCGCAAAAGTTTCCGGTAAAAAACTGTAATAAAAGAAATGTCACACATGTGCAAAAGTTTCCTCATTCTGTAAGTAAGTTTTGGTGATGGTTTCACCAAGTTAGTGATGTCAACCAAAACCAAAAGATCACTAAGATAAAATGCCAAATTTACATGTAAAATTGAGTCAAAAAGTTATGTCAGATATCACCCTGGACCCAGGTTTTCTTTGTTCATGCATCTTGACCTCCATGCCAACATTGGTAAAAGATCTGTTGATAAATGGCGATGTTTCAAGACAAACAAACTTTCACTCTTATTATATAGGGAAGATATGTGGAAATCAGATCATCATTATCGGGGTAAGTACTTTTTTTAAAAAACACTAAAAAACTAATATGCTAAAAAGATACTCCAGGATTCCATTAGTAACCACAGAAAATTTGATGGCCATAGCTCTATTCATAGGTGAATTTATAGTAAGATTACTTGATCTTAAATGTGATTTTGAACAGATTGCTCTTAGCCACTGGTATTTTCTTCCTTAATGCTATGAAAGATGTATGTTCCTGGTCAGTTATCAAATGTGGAGGAATGCTTGGTGGACATTGGCACTGGATATTACATTGAAATGGTAAGTAGATCAGCTTTGATTATTATAATTGTTATTAACCACTTCTTTTTAATGTTCTATTTTAAAGTTTAACTTTTTGTGATCACTTGTTAAAATTTAATTTTTGCTCTAGTTGTCAGAAAGCATGAAAATGGATTCCTGTCGAAATCTGGCAGAAACACTCAATATAAGTAATAAAAAAGAAGTTTGTGAATTTTGACAGAAGTCATTAATTAAACCAGTCAGTCCCAAACGCTATTAAAAATGTTCCGGGTATTTTTATCAAAATCTTTAGGTAAAACGTATTTATAGGCGGTTTATCAAAACATCCTCTTATCATAATGACAGAATTTTTTTATTTAATCAACTGAAGTGTGGATTATGACTGAATGGCCCAAAACTATCGCTGAATATTCTGAGGTTTACAACGCAGACAAAACGGCTTTTTCATGCAATGCCCAACATGAAATATGTCGGTTATTAAGACCTTTTTTTTTTTCCCCCAAAGTGATCACAATGAGCAGTTTCCTCTGTATTTTAATGAATAAAAGTGCATAGATTGAGACCTAGTAGTCGTTGGAATCTACCCCCAAAATAGGTTGCCTGAAAATGATTATAAGAGGGTAAAACATTGAGAATTAACATCTTCATATTCTTTGATATCTCTAAGACCTGCTTGACCAATGCCCCAGTGGTTAGTATTCAAGTCCAGGTAAAAGCTAGGACTTGCCCTGCTGGACTTTGATAAGTCTAGTGAAAGTGAAAGATATATATATATATATTCCAAGATTTGAAATAATGCATCATTTATTTAACAGTGTGATTGAAACCCAATCAGATCATGGTACACAATTGAATTATAGTTAAACTTAATTATGAAAAACCACTTATTGTGGTCATTTTGGGAAAACATTAAGGAAAGGATATACAAATTGGAACAATTTACATTCATTGTTATTGAATTGTTTTAAACAACTTTACATTCTAAAAAATAATATGAAATTTATTGAATTTTTAATTCATTTGAAATGAAGTTTTTGGGACCAACTGATTTTGATAATAAGCGGTTTCCGCTGCAAAAGCAACTATATGCCAGGTTTGAGATGGAGATAGCACTTAGCTTAATGGCCTCCTCTAAATAGTCTTCCATTTTGTTTAAACAGTAATAAGAGATTTAAATGGATCCCATATTTCAAGCTTTTTCTATGGTATTTATCTGGCCCACTCCTTAATAGACAATGTGGGGCCTGCAGAGGCAAAAAGGTTGCCAACCCCCTGTGATAAGTCTTCTTTTAGGGCTTTGTAGCAGATTTTGAAGGAGTCCAATGTTGATCCTCATTAAAACACTTGATAGCAAAGATAATAAACATTTACAAATCCTTCCCTAAATCTGCAGTAGAACTGAAATTAACATGGCTTTCTCATCTTTCTTTCCAGTCTGTCGATGCAAGTAAAGACCATTTTAAAAGGAAAGTCGAATATGTTACTAAACAAATAGAAAAAATCCAACCACTGGTGCAGGATAAGTACAAGATGAAACAAGGTAAGAAATTGATTTATTCAGTTGTCAATTTAGGGCTGAACCATTTGTTGAGTTAGTGGATCAATTCTCATAAACAAACCTAGCCTTTGAGGTGCAGAGTGGCAAAACGGAATCGGCGTAATGAATGTCGTGGCTGTTTCCAAAGGGCATTAGTGAAATGAATGTAAAGACATGAATCCACTTCTCACTTGCCTATTACATTAAAGTAAAACTTTTTGGATACAATGAAATGAACAAACACTGAAATTATGTTTGTTCAGGGCCATGTCCAAAAATATCTTATGGAAATATTTCTAATTAAAATCAAACACTTAATAAACTGGAGTATTTTTGGAAGCTACTATCAACTTTATTTCATAGATTTTCTTTCTAAATTTTAGAAAGCAAAGAGCTCAAGACATGTTTTTTTTCTTTTACAGTTGTAATGGAGATGGTCCAGATGAAAGTCCAAGCCCAACTGGCTGCCCAGCAAACCCCGGCCGTTGGTGGAAGTACAAGTACATGAAGATCAGCAACATCATTATGCTGTTAAGGATTGAAATTATTAATGTGTATATTTATCTCATCAATTGAGTTGGTTCCAATTAATAAAACTGAAGCAAAGTTATTTTGTGTTGTCATGAGTATTTAATTAAAAAAGTACCGGACCATTGGTTTTTTTTTTTCCAGTTTGGGACCAGGACCAAGGTTTAACAGATAAATGGACCAGGACCAAGGTTTAACAGATAAATTAATCCTTCAAAATGGTCTGTTTAATCAATATTAATCTTCATCATCTGAAGACAATTCAACCATGCCATGATAATTAAAACAATTATGAAGCCATCCAGATTCAAAAATAGTTTTAAAAAGTGGGTTTTCTGGAAGCCAAATAAATGGTCCAGTACTGTTTCTAGAAATCTAGCATGGGGAGGTGGAAAGGAAAGACCCAGAAAGAAAAAACTTTCAAGCCTGTCAATTTTTGGAAGGGACTGTAGACGAAACAACCAGTCACAAAAACACATTTGTCAAATCCATTAACTTCCTTTCACACAATTTTATCAATATAAAATGCTTCATCGAAAACTAAGTATTAATCTTTAAATTATTTGTTCAGTTTTGTCAGGTAGCGAAAGTAATGTGAACACTAAGTGTAGGCAAGAAAAGGGATAAATATTTTTAAAAAATGACCAAAGAAAGTAAAAAAGGTCTTGATTTTTATGAAAGTGGCCGGACCCCCTATCAGAATGTGCTTTTAGTTCAAGCCAGGTAGTGGGAGTCCTTATCGGAAGGTGCATGCTGATAGGGACCCCACTGCTAGATCTAATAATCAAAATAAAAGTTCATCTTTTTATTTACTTTGGTCATTTTTCAATTTTGAATGTTATGATTCTATCTGGTTTTCTTCATGGAATTTTAATAATTTCCTGTCATGAAACAATATTGTAGCAGTGGAGTTCCCTATTGAAATGCTGTGTTTTGTTGATGTGAAGACAGCAAAAGGCGCATTCATGACAGGGACCCCACTGCTATGATAGTGAAAATCTGGCCGTAACGTGACTTTGATTGTAAAAATTCTACCTATAAAGTCATTAACTATTTTGTATTTCAAAGGTTAAAAAGGGATTTAAAAACCAAGTACACATGTAACTGAACAGGGAGAAACTAAAATTTTAAATACTAAAAAATGTTTAGATTAAATTTAGTCATGCGATATTATCTCCCCTTAACGTTTTGTAACCAAAAAGTCTGAAAGTCAGTGCCAAGTTTTTACATTCATTACATTGTAAATAGAACCCCTTAGTAAAACCTAAGAAAAAAAGATATTCATAAAAATCTAAAAATACTTTGGATTAATAAAAATTACTGCCGGCATACATAAATTTCCCATCCCATGCACTTTATCAGGAAGCTTCGGAAATTTTCCAGTGAAAAAATGTGCTTGTCGGAAACTTCTTGAACCCTGTTGACCAGGAGGGGGAAAATAATCTAAGCATTATCTCAGCAACTTACCCAAACCAAATCTGGCAGCCCCGTCTAGAAACAAATGGAAAAAGAACTGCAAGAGGGTGCTTGGAATTTAAATATTCTGGTTTTATTTATGAAAAATATGTTTTCATGCAAATAGTTCATCGCATTATTTGATAAAAATATATAATAAAAAAAAAATAAAAAGATTGATAAGTGTTTATCTTTATTTTATTAAAAATTATCACTGATTAGCTGTACAGGTTTAAATGCATTCATGAAAAGGCTGTCTCCTCTTGAAAATAGAATGATTAAGATTCAGTTTTATTGACAGTCCTAGAAGGGTTTTTTTTTTTCCCTTTCAATTTTCGGTACTTTCAATCCATTAGACCCAGGAAGCAGCCAGAAGGTTTTAGAAAAAACATTTTAAGGTTATAAAAAGGTGGGGGTTCTAGTTACAATGTAACTAGAATGCTAAATTTATTTTTTAGTGCTATGGTTGATGGTATTAAAGTAATCATAAGAAAAGATAAATCATGTTAGCCATACATCTGTAAACATGCTAAAGTGGGCACTTTAGCATTATAGTTACATTGTAAATAGGACCCCCCCACCTTGTAAAACCTTAAATTAATTTTTCCGAAAACTAACAAATTTCCAGATGGTTATAAGTTCTAATGGATTGAAAGTACCTAAAATTTATTGGGGGAAAAAAAAAAAAACAAGAAAAAAGTTTTCTCCTCGAGAACCGCGTGGTGCTAAAAACCCGAATCTAATCCAATAGAACTCAATTACCCAGGAATTAATCTTAATTATATACATTGCGTAGTTTTCATATTGAGAAACATGGATGCCTAATTCCTTTCTCTACTCAGAATCAACATTTTCAGCTTTGAAATCTGGAAAGTGAAAGACGACTTTGAGATGATTTATTTTTGAAAATTAAACCTGATTTTACGATGATCAAAAATAAAGGTTTGAAAGAATCCAAATCACTTGGCCTAAAAGATGGCTTCTCTTCAGCTTTTCTAAGTTGACTTCCAAATGGAAATGAGTCCAGTAGAATTCTCAATTCCCAGGTTCAAAACAGCTCTGAATCTAGATACAGCCTTACTGTATACCTACTCCCCAAAACCCATTTCCATCACTGAATGAGTCTTCAAGCAGGAGGCGAGTGTGGAAAGGAACAAGAAAAACACATTGAAGATTCTTAAATAAATGCCTTTTCTTTTTGTTATTCTAAAATTTTAGCAACAGGAACAAAAAATCACAGACTCTTTCGGCATTGATTGATTTTTTCATGGATGTTTTGCAATTTGATTGTTTTGTCCAATTTAATATATTTGCCTTTCATCGTGTTGGCTACTGTGATCCAGTTGGGGGCAATTTCCAGCAACAGTTTCAAGTGATTTTCTACATCAACTGAAAAAGACACATACAAAAGGTTATTTGAAATATACTTACAAAGGCGATTATAAAGAAATTTCAGATTTTAACAACACCATTATCCTGAGCAAATTATAAAGTAAAGCAAACACAAGTAACTAGATGAAAGGGGGGGGGGGGCCCCCCGAGTTTGATTGCACCGTTGCAGCAGAGGTGACTGAAAAAATCCTGGATTTCATCGAGGACTTTGAGATATTGTGTTGTGTACATATAGCTACGATGAAGGGGAGGTGACTGGAAAATTCTTGGATCCACCCCAAAATGTCATTGAAATTCATTGTGAATTTTGAGATATTGTCTTATAGCTACAATGCAGGGGAGGTAACTGACATTCCTGGATCCATCCCAAAACAAACACTTCTTCCTTAGGCCATTGCCCACTCTACCACAAGATTTCAGTGAAATTCAAGAGATATCATGTGGACTGAGAGTAAGGGTTTGGTTTAACATTATAGTTAAATTGTAAATAGAACCACCCTTCTAAAACTTCTCCAAATTGATTTTTTTCAAAACTATGTAAGCGCAATACACAGCATTAAGGTGCACAATTTAGCGCTGGGATGGCATTGATATAAAATTTGTTAAAAAACTGTAGGAAAAGGGAAAAGAAATGCACACAATAGCTTGTTTGCTCTAAAAATCAATCCGTCACACTTGCTACAAATCTTTATTTCTTTAAGTAAAATTTGTTGAGAATTGTCTTTGAATTTGACTGTAAATTCAGGCTAAAATGGACATTTTTGTGACCGCTTTTTTCACCTGAATTCAGATTTCTGAAAAATAGCTCATTCACATAGGGAGTTTGTATTGTTCTTAGAGAGGAGGAGAGAGCAGTGGGTACTTTTGGTATTGTTCATGGAGAAGGGCTGAGTGTAAGAGGAAGAATGACTTTTCTGTTGAGCATACATTTTTACGATCTCGGGAAAAAAAACCCCAAAAACTAAGTCACCAATCTCACTTTTTAAAAACATTCAATTAAAAACACTGATTTCCATCTATCTACATTATTAATTATTATTTTTTTTTTTTTACAGCTATTTATTCTGTCCATTAGGGTAGGTATTTAGTCTAGTAGTTTTAATTTGGTATTAGATTTTAAAATTTTTTTACATTTACTGATTTAATTTGATGTCGGCCAGTGTGAACCCATGTTCAGTGATTCAGTTCACTTTTTGTTACTGTACCTTTAAATTAGCTCGGGAAAAAGGTACAGTAAACATACAAAATTGATTAAGAACTATGTAAGAGGATACTTTTCATGACATTTTGTGTAAAGAAATAAACCACTTAAGAATTGGTAGGATTCAATTCACAAAGCACTTATAAATAGATTTAACAAATAAAATTTCCTTTTTTGCAGATGAAAAAATCTTTCTGAATTTTCTATTTGCTAAAATAATTTATTTACTGAATTTTCTAGCCATGTAAAACACAAGGTTGTTTAAAACTTCCTTTTGTAACAAATTCATCAGATGAAGGATATAAGATGTGTAGTTTTTCTACATGATCAAAGTTCTGAGAAGAAGAAGTTCCATACTGACCTTTCGAAATGGGCGATTTGTAGCTTTCACTGATCTTTTCAAGGAGATGGTCATAAGGCAATGCAGGTTTCTTTTCAGTAACAAAATAGCTGGGAAGGACGTTAAGAAAATAATTGACATTTGCTCAAATCAGAAATTTATAAGTTATAAAACTATGTTTAAGGAGTTCCCTTAGTTCATAAGTATAGATACTAATGTTCAAATAATAGTATTTCTTTCATCTTCATTTCAGTTGCAACTGAAATGAAGATGAAAGAGTCAAAAATTAATAATTGACAATGCTTTATCTAATAAAAAATTCATGATTATACTGAAAACTCAAATTAAAAAAAAACAAAACATACACACTGAAAGATATAAAGACTTGATTAAAATAAAAAGCTGTGCAAACATTTGTATTAAGTCATGATTCTATAAACTACACGGCACACTTTTAAGAGGCCAAAATGGAGTTTTAAGTGGGCCATAAAAACTACTAATTACTATCATGAACATTTACATTGTCAAAAAGGTTACTACAGAAAAACTTGCATATAAAATATCACTATCTGATGAAGTGGCATCTAACTACAATTGAAGAAATGTGTGTGTGTGTGTGATAGGCACCGCAATTACTCGACAACTGCCCATTGTACAAAGTTTATATTAGTCAACACACAAGGCATCGACTATATTTTCAAAATCCACTTAAATAATTATTAAATTATTTTTCCTTAAATCCTAATGAAATAAAAGCTACTTTATCTTTGGAAGATTTTTAATTACCGAGTTTAAATTTTTCTCTCGACAGAATCAAAAGCAGATGAATAATTCATTAATCATTAGAGGAATCAGTTTATAACAATAGAAAACTGATACAGACTCGTTACTAAAGCAAGATAGAGATTTATTAACCAGACTTTACAGCCAGGGACATCTTATGCCAAGATATATTAATCATGGAGGGATCATTTTATTACTTAACCCTTTCCTCCCTGAAAACGCGTATCAGCCAGAACCCGTCTGTACGCGTGACGAAAAATATGTTCTAGTCCCCTGACCACGACTGTACGCGTGGTACATAGCGCTTGTTAAATCGGCTCCGATTAGTCATATTAATGATCTCTAGGGGATCCCTTAGAATCTCAACCAAAATGAAGCTTATGAATCCATATGGGGACCCCTTTAACCTAGTTCTGTCTTTTATCTATTAACGATACACGAAAACGACGGAAATTTCAAATCTATCGCTACACATGGTATTCTAAAATGGATTCTAGTGACTTCAGTAATTCGGAATTTGAGTGATTTTTACAACAAGATTCTATCAACATCTCTGATGTTGATAGAATAATTTTGATGAAGATTTGAACGACTCCGAGGTCGAAAATTACGATCTTTTAAACAATGGAAGTACCGATTGCTTGCTTGCAGATTATAAACATTGATGATTTTACGGACATTCCTGTACCAACTACAAAATTACCTGATATCGCTAAGCAGTTTATAGATTAAAAAAAAAAAAGAAGACTTTCTGTGGACCGATCGCTTGCAGAACGTAAATATTGAGGAGTTTTGTTTACAGACATTCGTGGACCAGCTAGCTACAAAGCAACCTGATACCTCTAAGCAGTTTATAGATAATAATTTATTAAATATTATTGAAAATAGACAAATCTTTTTTTTAAATATTGATAAAAAAATTACTAAAAACAACACGTTTAAATTTAAATCACGACAATGCCAATCAATCGATATCTTTTTCAATTAACCGTTTGCTGGTTTTATTTCACGGACTTAGAAATGATACATTGGGAATAATCACTGAAAATTTAATAAGTGTACATTTAATATTAAAAGAGATATAGCAATTTATTTACTGCCCATTGTATTTTTGGGGGTCAGCAACAGGCAGTTAGATTAGTTTCAGGGAACAAGGCACATTGTTAGATGACGGGAGTCAGGCAAGCAGGGAACTTATCAAATTTGTCTCTTAGGGAGGAAAGAGTTAATAGAAAACTGATACCCCACTTTATTGACAGTGAAAAAACTTGCTTAAAAAACAGCCTGCAAGATTAACTTGCTGATCATTGCTATACGAGGTGTGTCTTGATCTTTTTTTTGTTTCATGATTACTTAGCATAGTTTTGTATCAGACCATTAATAGTGGGAGATATAATGAGGATCGAACCCACTAACAATAGCCAACAAGATTAGCTTGATGATCATTGTTTTTACAACATCCATCTGGATCCATTTTTTCTTCGTAAGATCTACTCGTTAATTCCAGTGTAAAAATAAATTCATGGATATATTTGGTTTGAATACTGAATTTGTTTACCGGGAAGAGTGCATAGTTTGGAACTGTGGGCAGGAAGTATTTTAACAGCAAAGTTTCCCCCCCAGTTGAGTGTTTCAGACAGCATACCAAGAAACTCACAAGGTTCATTATTAGAGTAGATAGGAATAATATCACTGCACCAAATTAATGCCTCTCAGCAAAGGTAAAGGATACGTTCTTAGAATACGAGAAATTTCTGGAAGGCGATCCAGCATCTTGATCTTCTTATCCTGTCCTGGGGTTCGTGTTATGGATTCTTCAAGGCGTTGAGCTTCTTTAGCCCGAATCTGATAAGGGAAAAAAAAATGGAATTATAAAAAAGTAAATGAATAAATCAGTTTTAATGAATACATTTTAACATTTTCCATTTTGTTTTATTTAAAAAAATTATAATTTATGTGAATTAATAAATTCAGTTACTTTTAACAAGATAACTGTTTATCCCAAATTTATTTAACATTGTATCTTTGATATAAAAGAAAAAAAAAGATATGCAAAGTAAAAAGTAGTATGCCATGTTGGAGGTGATAAATTAAAAAATTGGAAAAAGGGGTGATCAATTAATGAGTTACTACTTCTCTTGCCTTTTTTGGGCGGTGATCACTAAAAAGTCTGAATTTTCAAAAAAAACAAGCGTGAAAGCTGTCGGGCACAAACTAAGGGACCAATTTAGCATAAACTTACATTGTAAATTTTTAACTCATTTTAAATAAACTGATTTTGATGACGTTCATATGTGATTATAATAAACAGTTTCCTCTTGGCTTTCTTTTTAAGACATGCATAATTTTCCGGTCCTAATTAATAGAGAGAAAACTAATTTGATGACCATTAAATAAGCTTGGAAAAATCCAGATAAAGGAAATGATATATCATAGTAAAAGACTTACTCTTTCTAGCAGTCCTTGGGGTATGCCTTTTAGATCATCTTTCTTAGAATTCGATGCAGGCGTTGTGGCAATTACTGGGGTTTGTTGAGCAGAAGCAGCCGCCACATTTTCTAGAGCTGTCTTCACCTGAAACAAATAGTCCATCATTAACTCTTAATTTCATATATATAATAATAAAAAAAATTTAAATTTAAAATCTCAGCACAAGAACTAGGATACACTGGTTCTTGTAAGTTAAGCAATGTTGAACTTGGTCAGTACCTAGATGGTGACCATTGGGGAATACCAATGATAATCCCATGACACCCTCAATGAGGGTACAAGTGGAGAACGATGAGACACACATACAGTTAGTAAAAGAAAAACTTCTGGGTCTGATCTGAAATCAGAGTTTTGTTTCACTCAGGCCCTGAGGATTGAACCTTAGACCTCTTGGGTGCCATTCTAATGCCCTTTCACTGAACTAAATCACCAAATACATGAGGGTAAATCAAAGTTAACCCATTAACAGCAGATGGAACTTTCTGTCAGTACAGTTCTATGGCTAATTCAATAAAATTTCAATTTTATTGTTGATTGATGGCAACTCAGTTCTATCTGACGGCTTTTATCTTGCAATGGATAACTACTCTTAATCTTCACCACCTGTTGCAGTTAATGAATTAATTTTCTATTTGACAATATAAAAGTGTAGAAACAAAAAAATAATGATATCAACCTTTGGATGTAAGCGTTTCTTTGTATCATCCAAAACATCTTTGGCTGTTTGGTAAACTTTCATGTATGGCGGCTCTGGAAGTGCGGATGGTTCGATTTCAGGAAGTTCATCCAATCGAAACCTTGGATGCCAACGAGTCAGCTTTTCTTCAGGAATGCAGATGTTTATATTTTGTAAAAAGACCTGAAAAGTAAAAAGAGAATCTATCCTTAATACTATGCTGATTGGCAGAACAGAAAGTTAGGTAGTTTAATAAGAGGGCAGAAAATAAAGTTATGGTAGGAAGAGAG
>VCCN01007234.1:3505741-3521252 GCA_006491835.1 Architeuthis dux
AGTGATCTAGCAGACGAGGATTGAATACCAATGGACTGACAAAGATAAAAATGCCAGAATCTAGTAAATCTGAATTTTATTGTAATAATCTTTGTGTTATGATTAAGAAAAAAGATTGAATATTTTCAACAGAAAATTATTTACTAAACAATATAAACTCTTGAGGTAAGTGAGGTTGAAATCGCCATGTTTACTCTTTAAAAAGCTGTGTAAATGTCAAATTCAGACTTTGTTCTTTTAAGAAAAAATGTATTTATATTGAAAGCTTACAAAAACTCAAGAAACAAGCAAAATTACCCGTATTGTAAATTACTAGTAGGATTTCATTGAGTGGAGCCGGAAGTAGGGTCATGACATCAGCACTTTAGTGGCACTCTATTGATAATGGATTTCGATCAGAAAGGAGAGTAAATTTCTGAGTGTAATAAACCAATTTCTTTGGTAAATAATCAATAGTTTTAAAGATAAAAAAAAGTTTGAATTTAACAGCGAGTCCAACCTAATTACCAACCATCAACAAGTTACTAATTCCAAGCAGGAATTGAACATTCTGATTAAGTCAACATACAAGAAACAAACATTTTGTTACAAAGATCGACGTGACGTTTCATAAATACCATCAATTTAAACAGAAAATAAATCTTGTAGGTGCCATACATTAAAACATACTTATATAATTCGCCATTTAAATGGCTATACCTTTTGTCTGTAACATTTGTCAAGAGATTCAGTATTTATTATTTTTGAAAATGTGCAAAAGATCAGGGTTCATTTTAGTACATAAACAAGAAAATGTATAATATTTATGTCGTAGAGTGCAATTGGAAAATCATCTAAATACTGCCGTCGTTTTTGATGGCAGGAGTAAACTAGTTTTAAATGAAGAAATATATAAAATAGATAAAAATCAACATTTCAAAAAATCTTGGCTTTTTCATGTCCCATTTCATTTTTTATAAAAATATTTCTTTTTTCCACACCTTCCAATTTCATACAACAGTTCCTGATACACAATGAGGTCTCTTTATGTAGGATTGTTTTTTTCCAGGCCATATTTCAAATGACGAGTCCGTTTCATTAAAAAAAGCTATATTAAGTTAAATCAATAAAAATGCTACTGTTGTGATTAAAAGCCTGTAGCTGGTCTGTAAGAATATTGCCGATATCAGACCAGTCTGCATGGTCTACACAAATCCTTATGTTTCAAACTATTGTTTTGTTATCTACTGATAACATGTTAAGCAAAAAGCTAGAAATATCTTTAGTTGGGTATAATGAAAAATAATACATCAACACAAATATTCCAAGTCTGAGAATTTAAAAACTTGTATCATGCTGCCACGTCTCATGCACAGCATGCAGGGGAGAAAAAAATAACAAAGGGGAAAACAATTTCATTCAAATTGTCTGCATTCAAAAAAAGTGGGATTCAGACCAAGAAGGAAAAAAACAAAAAACAAAAGGCAACAAGCATAAAAAAATACAAAGTGCAATAAAGCCCGGAAATCTGATTAAATGTTTGAGGCCGATTCCAGCAGCTAATGATTAATTTATAGCAAGAAAATGAGTAAATAAATCTGAAAGAAACAATAACAAACCACCACCACCAGAAGTCTTTAGAAATTAGCAGCAGTATATATTACAATAGAGAATTAGTGGGCAACCACATAAATATTTAATGTTTTTATACTCAAATCTCTAGCCACCGTGCTTATGCAAATTGTTGGCAAGAATTTTCCTGCTGTAGTTTTAAGATGACATTTACTAGAGAGCAGATTTTAGAAATAACCAACCAATATTAATGTCTTAATTTGAGTCAACAAAACACACTACAGCCATAAATAGATTTTGAAGTTCAATTTCAAGCAAGAGTTCAGGATTTGAGCCAAGCCTATATTTTTGATTGAGTGACAGGTTTAGGCTGGAAATAAGGATACCAATACCAAAAACCTTGAGGGAGGCCCAAAACCTATTCTCAATGATGAAGAATTATTGACAGCAGTAGCCAACAACCCCAAGAACAATGGTTTGGACATTTTCTAGAGACTTTAAGAACAACCATATCTTGTCATCCCACATGAAATACTGTGACAGTGCCTCACCCCACAGTTGACTGTATCTAAGCTTAGTGAATTGGGATATGAAGTCCTGCAGCATTCTCCATATCGACCAGACATTTCTCCTACAGATCATCTTTTCAAGCATTTTGAACTTCATATTCTTAAAAGTTTAATAATAGGGAAGCTATAATCTGTGACCACTAAACCAAAAGAATTTTAAATTATCATTAGAGGGTCATTGGGAAAAGGTTATTGCTTCAAATTGGGCATATTTTGATTAAATATTTACCATTTTTTGTTTATATCCTCTTTCATCTTACTGTCAAAAAACATTTCATATATAACAATCTAATATATAAATTTGATAAGTTGGATGTTCATGATTGTTAAAACAATTGACCATTTTTTTTAATGAAATGATTTTTGCAATATGAGCATGGTCAGCAACTAAATAATGATAATGAAATCATTTGAAATCAACTGAAATGCTAAAAAGAAAAATGTTTTTAGTAATGGAGGAAGTGCTCTTATTAACATCCGATATTTAGATGGTTTAATTTTAGAACTTTATGAATATGACGCATGGGTGCAGGAGTTTCAGCTATATAGCACCCAAACTTTGGAATCAATTACCCTATGATATCTGGAACATACATACAAGCTTTAAATCAAAAATAAAATCTTTGTTTTGAGACTTTCATAATTATATGAAATCAGTAAATAAATACACTTCGTAAATGTGGCTCCTGCCCTGTGTTTTGTAAAAAAAAAATGAAAGAAAGAAAGAAAAAACCTTTATCGACAAGTTGCAATTTCTTTTTACTCTTCTTTAATAGGCCTTATATTTTCAAACGCTTTTGTCCAGTGGGGACTCAAGTATTGAGGTTACCGAGAATGGACGCTTTCTATAAACGCATTTATTATTATTATGATTTATAATACTACTACACTCACAAAAAATTTACTTTATAAACAATAAAAATAATGAATACTCTATTACAATAATATTGTTAGTATTTTTAAAAAAAATGCATTTTCAAAGAGTAAAATAGAGATTATTATAACATTTGAATGGCATCAAAAAGTTCAAAATCTTAATATATTTAAGGGTGAACAAAACTTTAATGTTATCTACTTTAGATACATTCCTACACAGGGTCATTACAACATAAATAGAGCAATCATTTATTACGAAAAAATAGCGAATCAGCACTAAATGGGGTATTACTGTGCTTGTTTAAGCAAATGGCCGAATTCTCTACAATTGAAAGTCGATAAAACTTGTGGCGGTGTGAGTGGCCTAGTGGTTATCATTATGGAGAATGGGATCAGCAAGTAGGTATTTTCCACGATGTTGTCTTATTCATTTCAGAAATTTAACATTACTAAATTTATCACAAAAAATATATGAAAAAGAGTGCTACAGAGAATCAGCACTAAGCGGGGGTATTACTGTACAGGCAAAATTCTGTCCATGTTTACAAGTGTCTGTTAGATTGAAGCATGCAAATGTACACATGTCACAACAAGACTACAATGACCAAGTCAAGATGTTAGCTGTGTTTATTTAATCTCTATTTAAAAGGTCTCCCTTTGCATGAATTCTGCCAAGATGTTAGCACCTATTAATCAACTGATATCCCGACAATTCAAACACGCAAATTCGCAAAAATATGATATTCAGATCTAGTTAAGTATTTTGAAAACCCAGTAACTTTTTTTATTGAACAAATATTAAAATTACTAAAAGCATATACTGTATATGACGGCATATAAGTAGAGCCCAAAACTAAGGTTTAATTCTAGTCCAATATTCACTGGAACAGTCGACTATCCACAATAAGGCAGGACTGTATCCATTAGCGTGTCAAATTCATAGGGTTTTAAACAGTCTAATAGGATCCATTAGGGAAAATACTTGATGCTTAAAATATCGACGTATATGTTGGTATATACAGTACATGAATAGATTGTGAACAGATACAGTGAATATAATTCAAGAAGTTGATGCCGGTATACAAGACGGAAATTTATAAAATCTATGCAAATAATACACGGTCTCCAATTCGCTGGTATTATGACAGGATCTGCCTACTAAAGTTCGATATAGACAGTTATGAAGCTTGGATAAGTTGCAGTGAATGAAGGTCCTTCAAATACCCTTGTAAACCATTCGCCTTATAGTCCGGCATATATGGTATGTTCTGTGAGAAAACTTATGCACCTATTAGCGTTAGAGGCTTGCCTAGAGGGTAGAAAGGAATATTTACTTTTTAACAAGATGCCATGTCAAAATTACCCCCCAAAAACCAAACATTTTCTAAGGATATATTATGGAATTGAATCAGTTTCTAATCACTATGCTGTTACACGGATCACTTGAACATCCTCCCCCCTAGATCAGTTGGGGTGGGTGGGTGTTCAAGTGATCCCTCAAAGAAATTCAAGGCATTGGACTTCAATACAAAACCATCAATCATTCAGTGAATTTTGTGAACCCATTAGATGGGAGTGCATGATGCAGACTATCGAGTCATATTGGAACAAACAAAAGACCAGAATTTAGGAGATGCAGGGCTGCAAATGCAACTTTTTAGAGGAATATAAAGCACAATGGGAATGGTGAAGGAATTGCAGAAGGGCTGTGGGTTAAAGTCATGACAATCTTATTAATCAAGGACTAAGGAAGTTGAGTCAACAACACATGGGAAAGAGAATGAAAACTAGGGGGTGGGGGGGAAAGAAGATTCAGGACCTAAAAAAAAAAAAAAAAAAAAAGGATCCATTCATTTTAATTCAATCTTGCAAGTTATTAAACTTGTTCAAAAACATTTGTCCAATTTGTTACTGGATTGTGATATGCAAGGGTCATAACACTATTTTTGGAAGCATTTCAGTTCAAAAAGAGAAAGAGGCAAAGCAAGGCCATAACTATAAAATATAGATTAGTATTATTTCTTCAAAATTGTCCCCCACTTGGTTGTTTTTATATTCACAACATTTCAGACGCTGTACCCGCCGACCTTCTTCAGGTGCCTGCCGTAATTGGTAACTAAATATTCTTGTATTCACAACAAACGAAGAATGCCAGTTGTTTCAGATTGGATAATGCGGAATGATGTCTTGACTTTCTGGTTGTGGTTCATGTTCGCTCAGCATTGACATCCGGTCATTTAAATCAAATCTCATATCATTGAACCGACGTTTCGTTTCTTGGGTCGTGAACATAGGAATAATTACAGTACCAATTACAACTGGCACCCGAAGAAGGCCCAAGAGTACAGCTGCCGAAACTTGAATAGAAAAACCATGATGAGGACACAAGTTTGAATAATTCCATGTATAATGTTAATTCTTCATCTCAGAAATTCAGATAGAAAGAAAAAACATATTAGTAACTACTTGGCTCATAAAGCAAATAATACCAATCAGCCCAAATACACAGTGAATGGTTATCCAGGAATATATGCAAGCGTTGATAGTTGATTGGAGACAGAGGATAAAAGTGCAAAGTGGATTTAAGATATTAATGATGATGTGGGAAATAATTTATTGGCATGATTTGCCTTTCTCAGAATAATGAATACAACTGAAAACGAAACTAAAAAATATATAGTCAAGGCAGGTATTTGTGATAAATATTCACAGCTACTGAAGGTTTAGTTTATTCATGTGTTCACATTTATATGTATCTATCTAGACTTTGTTCAGCCCTAACCATTCATAGCAGAAACTTGAAATTTTGTGTGCACCACCCCTCAATGAGTTGGGAAAATGCTTGTTTTGTTGAAAATCTCCCCTCCAAAATAGGGATTTAGTGGGGGTCCAATTTTAAATGTAAGCTTATGCTTAATTGGTCACAAGTTTGTGCCCGCTTGTTTTTTTAAAATTTTAATTCAGACATTTTTTTAGTCATCACAACCAAACTTTAATTGTTCACCCCCAACACAGTATATATGGGTGGCTGTGTTTCATAATTTCCCTTGGAATGCTAGTTTCTATTCATTTGAAAGATTAACTTTTTGTTTATTGTTCTCGGATCTTTAGTATTTTTATTTATTAATATCTTAAATACACTCCCCCACCAATGCATTGAAGCTGCACAAATTTCCGAATCCACCACGATTAACACCCTTACAATATATCCCCAATTCTGTCAAAAATAATATTAAAACAGAAGATAAAT
This sequence comes from Architeuthis dux, assembly GCA_006491835.1. NCBI lineage: Eukaryota > Metazoa > Mollusca > Cephalopoda > Oegopsida > Architeuthidae > Architeuthis > Architeuthis dux. The sequence goes on from VCCN01007234.1 coordinate 3,511,988, forward strand.
AGAGATCCGAGTAGAATAAACTAAAATTCATCAATCTTGAATAGAAATATTTATCACAAATATCTGCCTTGCATATATATTTTGTAGATTTGTTTTCAATTGCATTCATTATTCTGAGAAAGCCGAAACATGTCAATAAATTTTTTCCCCACATTGTCATTAATATCTCATCTTGTCAGATTCTTGATCCAGTTTCTACTCAAAGCGGATTTAGCAAGCAAGTTGGGCCAGCGTAATACCATCCCAGAAGGTCCAGTGTCCAGGAGGATCACCAACTTACTTGCGGCTTTCCTGGGCTGCGCGGATTTTCCAGAATTTTGGTCAGGTTTAAAACGCATGTGTTGGAACTGGTCCCTGGCTTTATGGCTGTGGCCTGCCTCATGTCCCGTAGTTTTTGTGGAGTCGCTGGCAGCGGAGAGATGGGTCTTGATATTTTATTCAGTGGGGAGAAACTTAGATCCCAGAATTCGGAAGAAGTAACATCTGAGTTCCCTACCTGATAAGGTAAAGAGATGATTCACCAAATGGATTACCAAATGCTGTGTAAAAATAAGTTATTTCATATACAGGTACATAATCTCTTATCCAAAACAATTCGAACCAGACACTTTGCGCAATTTCTCAGATTTCAAAATAGTACAGTTATTAATCCATAATGATGTATGCTCCCATTTCTGCTTCTCACTGTTACCCAAGGGGAATCTAGCTATTTTATAAAAACTTTTTTAGTCTTAGATGAAAAAATAAATAATCTGTGGCATTTTGAGTTTTAATTTACTATCACCCTATATATTGTGTTGAACACTCAAAAAATTGGTTTGTTGCTTAATTCGCAGAATACAAGTATACAAGTTCTTATCCAAAATTCTGAAAACTGGACATTTTAAAGCTCGCCTTTGGAACCAAACATAACCTACGCTTATTTCCGCTGCACTCTACCAGGCCTTGTAGAGTGCAGAAGTTATTTATATGAGGCATATCTGACCAGTAGGAGCACTGAGAAAACTGTTTAGGTTGAGCAAAGGCCGTCCCAAAATAACTTCTGAGTGTTCTAATACAAAATTAGAATGTTCAACACAGTAAATTAAAACTCTTAGGGGGAAATGGACTCCTGCTTTTCCCAAGGGAATTAGTGTGAAGTGAATGTAAACAGCCTCAACCAGAATTTGAACCCAGGTCACCAATTCCATTGTCCACGCCAATTGCACCTCCAAATAGAGATATAAGTCATAACATCTATGTCTACCCAAGAAGTTAGACTAATTTTCAAGAACAATTTCAAATTGGGACATAATGAGGCTGCTGATAATGTCACAGATTTGGCGTCAACACTTCTACAGAGCAAACTGTTCAGCGTTGGTTCAAGTCAGGAAATATGGATACCAATAATAAACTTCGAGGGAGACCCAGACCTGTTCTTAATGAGAAAGAATTATCAGCAGCAGCAGTGGACAACGGCCCACGAAAAACAGTTGGGAAAGGTTGTTTCACTTGTCATATTTTGATTAAATATTTACCGTTTTTTTGTTGTTTATATCATCCTTCATCTTACCATTCAAAAAACGACATTTCATATGTAACAACGTAATAAAAAGCTGTTTACACTCATTGTCAACCCTGACAGGAGACAGATTTGGCAGGTTTAGTGAAATATTAAATTCTATATATTTCAAGATGTACATTGAGCAATTTTCAGACTGGCTAAGTGAAAGTGAAATGATTAAAACATGAAATTGGCCTTTCGTGAATAGAAACCAATAATAATGAAAAAAGAAAAGTGTCCCAATTATTAAATGTAGCATACCATCATTTTCGATTGATTTTTCAAGGGTTCAATACAACACCATCAAAGCCTGGTGGTATCGTGAAGTAGTGCCGGGGCGCCCTGGGTTGGTGGTAATGATGCTTAGGCCCCGAAACCATGTTTGACCCCAGGTTCATCATCTGATGAAGGCTTTGCTGGTGGCACTGCTGCTCTTTTCGAAGCAGTAGAAGTTTATTTTTTAAATTAGTCCAATCAGCTTACCTAAAAAGATTTTCTTTTAAAAGACCATCATCCTCCATTCGAAATTAAAGTAAAGACAAATCAAAACCCAGAAAATAAACGCCACACGCTCCCAGGTGAGGTTCTCATTAACAAGTGATTATAACCCAATTTAAATCCGATAGTAGAGTCGTTTAAAAAGGGTTGGGACACTTTTAGAAGGTTGCAACCCCCAAGAAAACTAAAAATATGACTTAAAAATCAAAATTACTTAGTAAACGTTAATATACAAACAATAACATTTTCTATGAAATTTATTGAAAACAATTCTGAATTTCATCTCCTTTAAAAACGTCTGATGATCACTTTTGAAGAAAAAAAAAAAAGCTAAAATTGAAAAAAGTTGTCAACAAAATTTAACATTTTCATTACTTATTTTTAATAAAGTGAAATATTTAATTAAAAAAAAAACAAAAACAAAAAAAACAAAAACAAGACATTCAATAATAATAAACACTAAAACAAACATCATTTTAAAACTAAAGGATCAACAAGTTAATTTTCATTTATTTACCAATAAAAATGTTTTCAAACTTCATGATTTGAATTGTGTTTTATTAAAATATTAAAAATCAAATTATTGTATAATATTAAATTTAAAAGCGAACAGTTTCAAGCTAGCAAGCAATTCGTCTTTAAAAATTAAATGTAATCCACATTTAATACAAAGAAAAATCCTCAAGAAATAAGATACATCTTTTGTTAAAAAAGTTGTTTAAATTTTAATTTCATCCTTCTAAATTTATTTTTCATGTAAAAAAAACAACAAAAAACAAACTTAAAGACAAGCATATTCCACTTTGGTTCTACGAATTAGAAATGTTAAAATTGGTTAAACTAAACAAGTATTTATGAAATCATGGCATTTAGACAACAATGAAAAATAAAATATAAATATACTTACACCTTTCTGTTTTTTGATAGCATTTACAGAGTCAATTTCATCTTTCAAAAGGTCCTCATCACCCAAAGTTAGTTTTTTTCTAACAGATCGACTTTTTGAAATGTTTTTTTTTCCTTCTTGGGGGATTATTGTAGTTTTTTCTTCTTTATCTTTTGTTGTCGACGAATCCGGAGTTTCATCTTTTGTCGGATCTGACAAAGAAACAGTTTCAATGTATCGTCTTTTATGAGGAGAAGAAAGCTTCGAATTCGATTTTGTGGGAGTAACAAATCCTGGGGATGAAATTTTGGGTTCATCAGAAACTTTTGAAGGACTTTTCTCCAACGTTTTCGAAGAGGAAACAACTTTGTTGTCCTCTTTTTCATTATTATTCGGTGTCTTAAGTGTAACTTTTAATTGTTCAGAATCGTCGGTTTGGGACTTGAAAAAATCGTCGATCTTTGATGATTGTCGGGTTAGTAATGGTTTCGATTTGGCTCTGGTCGATGAACGGGTATTCCTTGCAATTGGTGATATTGACTCGACATTTTTCTCCAAAGAAGTTTGAACGATTTCGGCTTTTTTCTTGTTCAAACGTTTAAGATCGTCGATGCTCGAAGAAGTCGATTTCTTTTGATAAGGATAAAACTTTGTGATTGTTGTCTTATCCATGATAATGCTCGGATTCGTAAAGAAATCGTTTAAACAAATATAAATGAAGGTTATTTTAGACGAGTGAACCGTTTTTAAAAAAATGGCATAAAATGCAGGAAATTAAGACGAAGAAGCGATGGGCATGGACTATTTATCCCGCCAAAAGTCACGTGGTACAAACAATGAAGCACTTGTGCCGACTCTATTTCTAATTTTACATCCAGAATTGAGAGGGAAATAATCTAAAAACATTTAAATTCTCCAGAAAATAATCTAAAAAATAATCTAACCCGATTTTAAATCCCCCCCGCCCCCAATGGAGCCTCCCCCCAAGCTTTATGAATAGTAGTTAACCTACTGCATTTCTATTAACATTATAAAATAACAATAACAATAACAAATCCCACTCTCAAGGAGCCAAGCCCACCGGCCCCCCAAATCTCCAACTACGCCCCTGACTGTATGCCATATCAAAATTTAAATAATAACACTAAAAATTGAATGAAATAATAAATATATTAAACTACTACATACTTTTGTTAGGTCTAATCAGCTGATTAGTCAGGTAAAATCTAAGTTTACCTTTTGTTACAGATTTCGCATTCCAAATACTGAATTACCTCCCTTATATTTTGTTTACATCCTTAGGATTTGTAAATCCTTGCATCAGAAATAGCATCCAAAATGCAATATAAGTTATAAATACTATTTAAATCCTCGTTGAGATGTCTGAAACAAATTTCGGAAATAAATATAATTCGACATTTGTGTCGAATAAGATTTAATTAATCTAAAATATCAAGATTTTGCCAAAATAATCTAAAAATATCTGAACCTCATTTAAAAAAAATAATCTAAATTTACATTCAACATCTAAAAACAATTTCTTACATCTATACGCAACCGAAATAATCTAGATTTAGATATAAAACATCTAGAGTGGCAACACTGCAATGAAGTCAGATTTTAGTTTCGTATTTATAAAATGGACAAATTTATCGGAATGAATGTAAAAATCCAACTGATAATAATTTATATTTTTCACGCAAGTGATTACTTTATTGTATTTAATTACATTCAACAAACGTCAAGAAAGATACGAAAACCTATGTTTATATCTGTCTAGCTTTTTCTTTTTCGTTTAGTCTGCCCGCATGATCTGCAAAAATGGCGGATGCTTCTAACTTGAATCCATTCTTGGAGGAAGAAAACGGCGATTTAATCGAAAATGAAGTGGAAGACAATTCCTCCGAGAAGTCACCCGGTTCGGAGCATGCAGACATTTCATGGGATAACATTGCTGTGAAGCTTTTACGCGACAATTTCGTGTTAACTGCTTTGGAATTGCATACTGAACTCGTGGAGTCCGGACGCGAGTTGCCGAGACTCAGGGATTATTTCTCAAATCCTGGAAATTTTGAAAGAACCAAAGTTGAAACATCATCGCCACCTTTGCGTACGTATTATGACATTTCACCATTTTTACGCAGGGTTTTGGCTTTCTTTTGAACTTGCAACATATGGCTTTAGGGTGAAAAATGTTTTTGAAATGTTTGATTTAAGAATATTTCTTGTTGGACATTTTTAAGAGAAGAGATTTTTTGGTTAAGATCGCGATAACCTTTTTAAACTGCTAAAATCGTATTAAAATCGTTTTCGTAAGTAATTTTATGTGATTTCAATCAATAAGACCGTTGTTATATCTGGAAAATTGTCAGGTTTGAGAAAAACTTAGTTTAGCATTATAGTTACATTGTAAATAGAACCCCGACCTCAAACCTAAAAAAAATAATTTTTCTCAAAACTGACAATTTTCCAAATGTAATGGTCTTATTAATTAAAAGCGCATAAAATTACATAGGAAAATAATTTTTAATACGTTTTTAGCCGTTCAAGGATTATCGGAATCTTAACCTGGACTTTTAACACGTAAAGGGGGCGTCAACTTTCCACACTAAACGTCGTGTTGGTATTTATTTTAAAATATTGTGTTTTAAGTGTTTTTCGGTGTCTGAAAATTGTTAACTTTTACTCGTATGTAATTATGGGTTATTTTGCTAAAGTCTGCTGTGTCTTTTTAGTATTCGTTCCATTTATTTTTTCGAGATATTCTCGTTTATTTGTTGTCTACTCGTCGGTCGTCGTAAGCATCCCTCCTTCTGTTTGGGAGGATGCTTAGTGTTTTCAGTCCGAAAGTTTGACTCTGTTGCTATTGGCAACAGCTGTTCACTCTTTCTCTCGGCGCACATGCTGCTAATGATCTACGCCACGTGTATTTGTGTATCTATTTTTTTGTCTGTAACATCTTAAAATCAATTAAAATTTTACCAGCTGTAAAGATGAAATGAATTAAACAAAACATTTCAGTAGTCAATATACAGTATCTATATTGACTACTGAAATGGTTTGCCCAATTCATTTCATTTTTTACAGCTGTTGGTAAAAATGACTAAATATATAATTGATATTTCATATATACAGTACTGTACGGTTACATTAATGGATTTGATAATAATAATTAAACTAATGAACTTTTTAAGCCCTTAAAATAAATATTGTAGGTGTATGAGAACTCGTTTTTTTTCCCATTTTGTAAGCAAACGTTCTTTTTCTTTCTTGCTTGAATTTCTACCTGCAATTAATTAGATTGATTTTTAATTTCAATTTTATTTTTTCAACTCTCTCGTATTTGCATGATCTGAAATGAAACCTAAGTTTTTTTTGTTTTTTTTTCTTAAGGGAAATGAATTTGTTGACTTTGGATTAGGAGAATGGTGATGAATTGAACAGAATGTGAAACAAAACATATTTTAGTCTGATTCAAACCGGCCTCTCTTTATTTGAAATGAATATTTTTTTAATAGAATAACCAACAACCCATAACTTTAACTTAAGTTTTCATAGACTTCTTTTTTAAACCTTATTCCTGTTTGAACTGTGTATTATTAAAAATTATATATTTACTCATCATGTCTTGTATTAATCTCTAGCGTTCGATTTTTAAAAAAATTCCACTCAGTATTTTAATTTTTTGTAATATCTAAAAATCAAGACACCAGCGTGACTTATTTGGTGGAGAAAAAAAACCTTGACTGTTTTCGAAGTACTTTAGTATTGAATTTATTTGATACTTTAATTGCTAAAAACAAAACTCTTAATTTATTTTTTACATTTAAATTTTATTGATAAATGAACACGTGTTTAATCTATAAAAAAAAAATAGGTGTATTTTTCGTTTTACCTGTTCGTCGAATAAAATAACGAAAACATGTATTTTAACTTTGAAGAACGTGTAAAGCAAATTGAAAGTTACCCGGGTTAAGATTGGGTTAAGCAGATGAAAGTAAAAAAATTAGGTAAAAATATTTTTCCTCTGTCGTTTGAATTGCTTTGACCGGATCTGACTTTCGTTTTTTCCGGAAATGTTTTGTTTTTGGGAAAAGTAACTTTTATAGGGGGGGCGCGAGTGAATTGGCTCTAAAGTAAGTGATTTTACAATGTACGTATAATGTAAAACTGAAACCTGTCATTGTCAAGGTTTAGAAATTCTCAGGGGGAGATTTCCTAAAAAAGATCCCCCCCCCCATTTTCAATTCTAGAAGCTCTAAAACTGTTATTTCAGTGTATTGAAAACCTATCTTAACATAATTTCAAGACAATCAACAAAATGCGGGAGACTTGGTAGGTCTGCAAATAGGAGGGAATATTTTTTTTTTTACAGGCATATTTATTTTCAAATTTATTACATACGGGGGGGAAGACAGCACTTGGCTTCAAAACGAATGAGGACCCCGCGGGAGGCTTAGTAGATCTGAAAACTGGACCCTTACTTTGTGTCCGTCTTGGCGACGTCACGTTACAATGTAAATATCTGCTAAACTGGACACTTACTTTGTGTCCGCCTACGCAACTATAGCCACCTATTTTAGCAGTATATTTACATAAATCGACCCCTCCCCTTTTAGAGCCAAGAAAATATGACTCGGTTAAGTTCGCAAATAAACTTTTTGCTTTCAATCCATAGGACCTTCGTTTCCTCCGAGAATTTGTCAATTTTGAGAAATCTTAACCCCAACTTCCACTTTCAATACCGGTGACACCCTCTGCGGATCTGCCCAGGAGTGTGCGCAGCCCCGCCCGGGGATGCATGTGTGCACACTTTGGTTTGTTTGACCGAATCTTAACCGGGGTTACTCTTTGCTATTGGTATCATATTGTTATTGTAATCCATACAACCTATCGTAGAGGAAATGGGCGTCGCCAAGTAACCCTAATGCCATGAATGACCCAGCAGCATATTACCTCGACTAGGTCATGGGACCCGATAATAAAAAAAAATGCCCCCAAACACTACAAACTAAATTACTTCAGTTGATTTAATACACTACAGGTAAAAAAAAAGCTACATTTCATTCAAAAAAGAAAAGAATAAAAAGTTTAATTGCTTGTTTCGGTTGGAAAGAGTTCAAAGGACGTGTCTTGTGTGGCACATCTAATTATTTTTATTTAATTTTTTAAATTTTATTTAACCACCTGTTCTGATTAAGACCAAGGAGGAGTGGCGCAGCCAGCCATTTCGGCTGAACAAGTGACTTGACGAACCACTTCACCAAGCATTAAGAAGACTAATAATGTGTGTAAAGTCCTGTAACTTTCAGTTTACACATTGTATGGCGGCGGCACACTAAAACTATATGTTTGACCTAGGCGGCACACGAACTATAAAATTGAAATGAATTAGACAAAAACATTTCAGCAGTTCTAAACGAAACTTTTTTTTGTTCTCCCTTTTTTTTCTTAACAGCATAGAGTGCATTCTCTGACAAATCCTAAAGGACATGTAGGCATGTCAAGTGAGTTTTTGCTCAAACCTCCAAAAATGTAATCCGTTTTTCAAAATTCTAATTGGGGGGGCTAATTTTGACATTTTAGTGAATCCACCTTGTTTGAAAGTTCATAACTCTGACCCTAATTAAGATAGAACCCTGGGGTTTACACCATTGGATAGAGAATACCCAGAACTTCAATGCAGATTTGTCTAGGAAGAAGAAAAAGTTATAGTAATTAAAACAATTGTGAGGGGTGGGGGTACCCCAGGCCAATCACAATCCTCAGTTTGTTTGCCTCATAAACTGCCCCTCTATCATGTAACTATTACAGTTTTGTGTTTTTTGCTCCTCATGGATGAATAAGCAGGCTGAACATTACCCATTTTTACAAGTTTTCTTACCCCCCCCTCCAAAGAAATGTCATTAAAAGGGCTATAGTCAAACCCTCATCAACCTAATAAGGTTTTCCTTTATTTTGTTTAAAATATACAATAAAATCATAATAAAAGTGGCCACATAAGTATCCTTATTACATCATTACTGTATGTAGCCTACCTATATGAGAGTTATTCATGTATGATATATACCCATTATACTTTATACTTTCTATCTTTATTGCCAATTATGTATTCAATACACATTTAATAATGTAATGTTTATGTACTTTCAGATCTTTAATTAAGATGAGTACTAAAAACTATGAAAAGTATGCTGTAATACATTTCTAGTTTATAAAAAAAAAAATATTCCAACAGCCCTAAGGATACTTCCTGAAAGCTAGAGCTAATATTCAGCAGACTTTGCTTTGCAAAAAATGAAATAAAGGGGATTAAATTCTTCTTCACTCCAACGGAA
>VCCN01007234.1:3533647-3562687 GCA_006491835.1 Architeuthis dux
CAGCATTCACGTTTGTTTTTTGAAAATTCAATTCTGTTTTAGAGATCATGACCCAACAAAAGGCAAGAGAAATAATTTATTCATTTTCAAATTTTTTAATTGTTTAACCCCAACATGGCATGCTGCCAAAAGACATTGGTTACGTGACGGTTTCTATTGCGTGACTAACCAGACCTGTTCATATAAAATTTAAGAGCAGTGATTAGCAGGTTAGTTTTGTAAGGTATTGCTAGTGAGTTTAATCCTCACTGAGTGCCCCACTGTTGTAGACAGACTAAGCTAATATTAGTAAATTCTACAAGCATTTGTATCTCTAAACAATATCTGTACACAATTTTATTTGTGTCTGGATGTGACGAAAACAAATTATATCTTTGTCTCGTGTTTTTAGAAAGTAGGAACTAGTTTTCTTTCATGAGACGGTCCGAGCTTATGTAAAATATGAATGTATTATTATCAAATTTCTATAAGATTAGTGATGGGAGGAGGAAGTTTGGTTGTATTATTACAATAATTCAAAGTAGCTTTAATATCCATCTATTGTATGAATATATGTGAAATGGGTCTCTTAAGAAAGGGTGTGCTGAGTCATGGGATACAACGAGACTAGGTCTTTTGTTATTAAAAAAAGGCCCCTAAATACTTATTTTCTCACTTTCTATTATTATTCACAGGAAATTCATTCGCCTTTATAGAATGTTGGCTATTGTGTTGTCCAGTTGTTGAGTTTTGATTATTAGTATTATTATTATTATTATCATCATCATCCTACTTGTTACGAACAAGTTACTTGTTTAAAAAAAAATTAAAAAAATTATAGCCTTTTTAAGGTCCATTTTTGGATATAGGCCTTCCCCAAGTAAATGTATGGCATGGGGATTGATGGTTTTTACCCTACTGTATATATGACGTGTTGGAAGTGTGTTGGGGAGATGGATTTAAGCCTTTCCCAAGGATATTAGTACCATTGTAGCCTTGTATCAGACTAAGGTAATATTAGTAAATTCTACAAGCATTTGTATCTCTAAACAGTATCTGTACATGATTTTATTTGTGTCTGGATGTGACTAAAACAAATTATATCTTTGTCTCATGTTTTAGAAAGTAGGACAAAATTATATCGGCCGTTAAGGTGTGTTTTTGGATATAGACCTTCCCCAAGTAAGTGTATGGTATGGGGGTTGATGGTCTTTACCTGCTGTGCTGGCACACGACGTGTTGGAAGTGTGGTGGGGAGATGGATTGATGCCTTTCCCAAGGGCATTAGTGCAAAGTGAATGCAAACTGTTTCAGCCAGCAAGACTCACTGAAATGTTATACTGCATATTATCGATTTAGGAATAGAATACCCATGTGTCACATTCTTTATGTGGGTGTGTAGGAAAAACTTGTTCTTCCATGATGTGTCGGAAGTGTGGTGGGGAGAGATGGATTTATGCCTTTCCCAAGGATATTAGTGCAAAGTGAATGCAAACTGTTTCAGCCAGAATTTGAACTTGGCTCGCCAATCCCATTCTTTGTGATGTCAACTGTTCAGCCACCTCGCACCTCCTTAAGTTAGTTTAGATGAAGACCAACAAGTGTATCTTGCTATGGGGTAATGATTAGGAAGCTCACTTAGCATGGACCATTATTATTGTTGTGTGTCAATCCTCACTGGGTGCCCTACACTTGCCTTGTGCCAGTATAAGCTAAGCTGAAAGGGTTAGGGATTTCGCCATTATCATAGTATTTGGTCGCATCTTTACCGTCTGTCCACAAAATATCTCCAAAAGTTCTCAATAAATTTCAATGAAATTTTGTGGAATGGTGGCCCATCGGATAAAGAAGAGTTGGTCGAATCCAGGAATCTTCTTTTTTTTTTTTTTATTTTTCCTCCATTTATGCATACACTTATGTCCAGCAATTTTTTCTTTTTTTTTAATTTGCTTCTGGCCAGGATTGCCTTTTTTTTTTTTTTTTTTTTTTTTTTTTTTTTTTTCAACCATTAAAACCTTTTTTACAACCTTTAAAATATCTGTGTTTTTTTTTTTAATTGGTAAATCATAAAATATATAAATACAGAAAAGTTAGCTGGAAATAGAAATATGTAGCTGCTTTTTCACCATTTTAAAGACAGTTTTAGCTATAAATAACAAATACTTGGCAACATTGAAAGCATATTCGTTAATGCTGTTTTGATTGTTTGTGAATAACCCCCCCCCCCCATGCTGTTTCTGTTGGCAAATTTCTTCCTTTTTGAAATGGATTAGATTTTTGTATACATTCGTATGTCCAATTTCTTCCTTTTCTGGATGGATACACCTACTGCACCCTCAATTTCTCTCCTTCTTCCTTTCTTTTCCTTCTTCCTTTCTTTTCCTTCTTCCTTTCTTCCTTCCTTTCTTCCTGCTCTCCCCTCTTCTTTCTGACACACGGGCGTGGGTACCATAAGTATATTTTAATTTCCCCCTGCTCATGACTTTTCACATGATATCTCCAAAAGTTCACATTGAATCTCTATGAAATTTTGTGGAAGGGTGGACAGTAGGCGACGGAAGAAGGGACTCAATCTTCTGGCAGATCCATGTACAATTGCCTCCACTACATCGTAGTTATGTCCATTCAGAGTGCATACCTCTGCCAACACCATTGTCCGGAGTAATTGTGCACAATTTAATCACTTCTTCCTTAGCTCATTGTCCACCCTTCCACAAAATTTCATTGAAATTCATTGAGAACTTTAGGAGATACTGTGTGAATAGACATGATCATATACATAAATGTATGAAGAAAAAAAACGGAAAAATATCTCTCAATCAAAAAGAAATTTCTGTGTCCACCCCCAAATTTAACCAACTCTTCTTTAACCCATTGCCCACCCTTCCACATAATTTCATTGAGAACTTTTGGAGATATTTTGTGGAAAGACGCGACCAAATACATATACCTCTCCAATTTCATTGGCAGAGGTAAAAATAGGCATCATTAATAGCATGGCTTAGTCTAACACCTCTCCCCTGTTCACAACATGCACCTGAAGAAGGCCATAGGGTACAAAGGCCAAGACGTGTAAAAAAAAGAAAAGAAAAATAGTGCAACCAAGATGAGGACAACAGTCCAAAAAGATCTATGTATAGTGATAATTCCTGATCTCAAAGATTCAGACAGAAAATAGATGTCATGTTGCAGTAAAGGAAGGAAGGTCAGAAGTTGTACATATTTTGTCTTTACTGCCCTCCTCCCCCCAACCAGCCAAACAATCAATATTTGCTGTCTGCTTTCTTCAATTTTTTTGTCGTCACTGCCCTTGTCTCTCTCCTTGCTTTAAACTGCCTGTCTTCCTGAATTTTTGTCTCATTATTGATGTTACATGTTTTAATACTCTGCTTGATATTGTTACAGTAAGATTGTGAAACTATTGATTTCGTGAAATCCCTGAACATTTCAGTAATTTCATGAAATCCCTATTTTCACAATCAGTGTAGTAATGGTTATGAAGCTTGTGATGCTGACCATTATTACTGTAATGAGTTTGATCCTCACTGGGTGCCCCACTACTGTGGCCTTGTGTCAAACTAAGCTGTATATACACTGTAAATACTGAAGCAAAATATACTTGATAGGCCACATTATTAGTATTAGAACACGTAACATCGATAATGAGACAAGAATTCAGGTAGACACTAGTTTCTTACTGTAACATTAGCGGTATTCTACCTGGTAATATAAATACATTTTGATGTGTAACTGAGTTATAGTGGTTACCAAAACGAAAGTGAAGAAGTCACTTTGGAGGGAGTGAGAATTACAAATCATGATTTGTAGTTGATAAAAAAGAAGACAGAATTAAATCAAGTAGTTAAAAAAATAAATAGGTTAAGGATATTATGAACTGGTTGTCTTTGACTTGGTTGTTGTGACAAGTTCATGAGAGTTCATGCCTAGATCTGCTTGATGCATATAGGAGTTGTGGGTTTATGAAACCCAGATGAAATGGATTGTGGAAGACGGCTGTGTTTGAGTCTGGTGAGAAAAGGACAAGCAGAGAAATCTGTATGTTTGGGTCAATCATTGGTTCCCTTGCTCATATACATGTGGTATTCCTTCCTTTGCCCATTTGGTAATGTCTCTGGCCCTGGTTCTTTCTCTCTCTCCCTCCCTCCTCCACATTTCTGGCCCTGGTTCTTTCTCTCTCTCCCTCCTCCACATTTCTGGCCCTGGATCTTTCCCCCTCCTTTGCTTGTTCCTCTATTTCTTTGGCCCCGGACCTTTCCCCTCCTCCACTCATTCCTCTGTCTCTGGCCCCGGACCTTTCCCCTCCTTTGCTTGTTCCTCTGTCTCTGCCCCCAGACCTTTCTCCTGCTTCACTCGTTCCTCTATGTCTCTGCCCCCAGACCTTTCTCCTGCTTCACTCGTTCCTCCATGTCTCTGGCCCCGGACCTTTCTCCTGCTTCGCTCGTTCCTCCACGTCTCTGGCCCTAGCCTTATGCTTTAAATCTCTCATCCTTGCTCATTCCTTCCTTAAAATTTCTGGTCTGTGTTCATTCATTCAAATCTTCTTCTCTCAGTTCATTCACATATCTAGCCATCACTCATTCTTTCCCATGCTCATTTATCTGCTTCTTCTTTATCGCTCTTCTTTATCGCTCTTCTTTATCGCTCTTCTTTATTCTGTGATCCTTACTCATTCATTCAATTTCTCATTGCCCCTCATTTCCTTGCTTATTGCTTTGCACATTCAATTTCTCATTCACTCTTCTCTTTTCATACTTATTTGCTCACTGTTACAGCCAAATCGTGTCGGATACATAGGTTCTTGTACGATCACTGAAGTTAAGTAACGTCGAGTCTGGTCAGTATTTGGATGGGTGACCCATGGGTGACCCAGAGAGTCTCCATGGCGATCCCGTTAATCCTCCTAGAAGAAGACGTAAACCAAAGGTCCATCATTCCCTATCCTCTCTCTGAACCCTCTGACTGGCCTGGTTGCAAATGACAAGGAATGAATGAGTTTCTTCACTCATTCACTGACTTTTTCATTTACTTCTTTATTCCAACTCTTTTAAAAAAAAAATTCTTTTATTTATTCATTTCACGGATGTACGCATTTTATGGATGACATGTGTTGACTGAATTATGGAGGACAATTCAGTAATTCTTATAGTGCTATCTACCCCAACGACCTTGAGTTGAAGTGTGAATACAATGGAATGCATGCAACATGACTTGATTGGGATATTAAAATCAAAGATGGTGTATTTGTCTAGAAGTTATCTTCTGTTTTTTGTTTTTTTTAAAGTTGATATAATGGAAATTATGAATCACCACCTATTAAACAGTGGTGGTGGGCAGTGATCACTAAGTAGTCTAAATTTTTAAACAACATATGAGAATGCTGCTGGACACAAACTAAAGGATCAATTTGGCATGAGCTTCCATTGTAACTTGAACCCCCACTAAAAACCTATTTTGGGGGAGAATTTTCAAAAAACAAAAAATACATTTTCCCTAAGTGTGTATGTGTGTGCACGTGCATTTGCGTTTCAAGTTTCTACTATGAACTGTTAGGGCTGGACAAAGTCCAGATAGATAGTTACATATAAATGTCTGAACACATGAATAACCTAAACCCAGCAACAGTATTTAAACCAGTATTGTGGGTAGTGGTGATTTATAATATAATAATTAATAAAATATAAAGCTTTTATTCATTATCTCTCACTCACTGATTCTCTTTTCTCCCCCCCTCATTCCAGTTCTATTCATATCCACTCTCACTCTTGTGTTGTATACACTTGCAGTGCAAAATCTTACTTTCATCTTAACCCACATTTATCTGCATTATTTTCACCTCTTCTTTTACGTCTTTTTAATCCTGTCCTGCCAAATTACCTTACTTTCTCTAATATGATTTTTTTTTTCATATTTGTGTCTGCCTCTCATTTTATACTCTTTCATCCATGTAAAATTGGTGCTGAACTAGAATCTCTCTTGGTTCACTGCATACATTGGTGGATTTATAGATTGGGATGACAGTTGTTCGAGCACAATGTATTTATTTACCTTGGCCACAAAGTTGAAAGAGGGATTCACTAATGTTCGTCTGTCCACACTGTCAATATATTAATATATCATATACAAAGAAAGATAACTCAGTTAGCTTTCTTTGTTAATGATCAGTAGTGGAACTCTCCCATTTCGGGAGTCCCTTTTCTCTGATACTTTACTGTGTTCAAATCAGTTCGGTGCCCTAGTATGTAGGCGTCTGTAAATAAAAGTGAATTAAAGACTCCAGAGTGTATGCGTTTATATAATGTTATATCGAAGTTGGCAAGTTGATCTACAAGAGTCTAACACACACAATATCTCAAAGTTCTGAATGAATTTCAATGACCTGACTAAGGAAAAAGTGATTAAATTTTGGAGCAGATCCAATAATTTTTTCTTTTTTTCTTTCTTTCTTTTAGTGAGAGATATTTTCCATATATTAAAACAATAGTCTGAAACCTGTATAAGGTAGTTATAATGACAGATATTAACAGATTTAAAAATGCAACAAAAGACGTACTTACACAGATCCAATTTATTCATACATATTTACAATGCCGGCACTCAATACCACGTTTGTCTTCTCAGTACCACGTTTGTCTTCTCAGTCTCCCAAAACCAATATGTCTTCCCCGACCACAAGGGCGTAAACAGTGGCGCTTACTGGAAGTCTATGAGCTCTCTCCTGCCTAAGGGGAATAACTCATTACAGACAATAAGAATACTTAGTTAACAACCTGGAAAATTGAAACTTACAGTTACCTCCTCTGCATCATAGCTATATATGATTTTTAGTTAGTGTATGGCATTGGCAGAAGTATGAGCTCTCTGTGTTTTCTAGTTTTAAATATGGATTGTTTGTTTTAGGTTTTAATGATTTAATCCAAAAAGGCAGATCTGTGTTTGAGTTTATATAAATATTTACTAAGCTTAGCTTAGTTTGCCACAGAGCCACATGAGTATTGCAAGCGTGAGGATCAAACTCACCACACTAGCAAATAGTCTAGTTGAGACTAGCTTGTTAACCATCACTCTATGCCAAGCACCATATCAAGAAGTTGGTTTATTGTACAAACTGAACATTTGTTAAGATGTTAAAGACAAAATTTCAGTTTTATGCTTCAGTCTTCAAAATAAACTTTGACCCTTTTTTGTCAGCAAAATCACAAGTAACAAACTTGTTCTTCATAAATGACTGACAAAATTGCTTGGCAATACCTTGAGTAAAATAGCAAAAAAAAACAAACAAACAATTATTTACCTCTGCCAACAAAGTTGGAAGAGGTATATGTATTCACTCGTGTCTGTCTGTTTGTCCATACAATATCTCCAAAAGTTTTCAATGACATTTATGGAAGAGTGGGGCATGAGCTAAGAATTAGTTAAATTTTGGGGCCGATCCAGAAATTCTTTTTCGATTGAGCTATTTATTCATGTATTAAAACAATAGTCAGAAAATTGATAATTCAGAATTTACAGTTACCTCCCCTTCATCGTGGCTGTATATAAAGTTTGATTAGTGTATGTGCTCTCTGAGTACTTTCTAGTTATGTTTGTAATGGTGAAAATATTTCTCAGAATTTCAAAATAACTTATAAGTATTGAGTCAACAATATTGCATAGAATAATTGGAAGAAAAAGATAGTGACACACAGACTACAACAACAGATGAGATCCTTGCCTCATCAAGATAACTTTGGTAGCCTGATTTGGGGAGGTGCTGTTGATGAAAGACAAGCTCCTATTGAATGGATACAACTTCAAATCTTGTCTGAAGCTACTTCTTTATTCCCAAGTCTTGCAGATTAGTTGGACTAATTGACAGGTGGCAAAAGAGCAATACTTATCCCTTGCAAAATAAATGCCCTTGTCTATTGCAAGATAAAAGCCCTGACTCACAGATAGAACTGAGTTGCCATCAATCACAATGAAATGGAAATTTTATAGATTTAGCCATAGAACTACAATGACTGAAATTCCCGTTATCTACAGTTAACGGGTTCTACAGCCAAGGTGGGGTTGCGGGCAGCAAAAATATGAAAGAAAATTGGTTAACATATTTATAATGATGAAAATACTTAATCTCAAAACGATTAAAGAATACCTATTATTTCATCTTAACATTTTTAAGCTTAGCCTATTAGCAATATTCCCTCTAATATTTTGTAGTCAATGTGCGCAAAAATCTCATGTTGTACAAATTTTTTTCCTATGACAAAACTATGTGCCCTCATTCTCCTGCAACTTTTGCATCACGACATTACATACCGATAAGTCCAGTTTCAAAATCATACATGAATCTTTCTTGCAGTTGAATATTCATGACCTCCATGAGCTTTCGGTGTAGCAGTTTCTACTATTCTGTTAAGCCATTCAACTTTAAACTAATTTGAATTTCTTTTGTGTTTCACGTCCTTTGCTTCTTTTGAGTGAATAAACATTTTTTTCAATAAAATCTCTGCGTGCTATTTACAGAATTTGAAACAGATCTTTGTAAACCTTACAATATGAACACTGTCTGGCAAACATGGCTGCAGCCGTGCTGTACAAACCAGAACAGGATGTACAAATGTGATAATTGAAAAACCAACCAATTAGTAATAGACACAGTAAAATAATCTCTTAGCTACTAAGAGATTATTTTCAATAAATAGATGTTGAAAATGGCCTAAATAGCCGTAACATGTGCATCGGAAGATATACACAAGACAGAACTAAACGTTGAATTTGAAAATAAAGTTTTAGAATTTTAACATTTATAACGTCCAGAACACTGAAATTGAAAATAATTTTCATTTTCATAGTTTATTGTTCAATAAATATAATTATATTCTTATTATTGATTAGAAGTATTTTTAATTATAAGTATGTTTTAATTATTAATTTACTTTTAATTTGTACGTTGATTGCAGAACGACTGTGCATGCATGCACGCACAGCTTAGAGCAGCGGTTCTACAATTAGTAGTTGGACCTTGCCTCCACACCCCCGCCACTCCTCTCGTATCTTCAACAAAATGATTAGTTTAAAGTGGCTACTGCAAATATGTGAAAATAATATAAATTTTAATATTATGCTAACACTTAAGAGAATTCCCCAAATAATTAGAGAAATTTTTACTTTTTTCCTGCAGGTTTGTGCCCCCTCTTGAAATTACTTACACCTCCTTAGGGGGGGCATGCCCCCTGATTAAGAACCACTGGCTTAGAGGGAACTATGCCTATTAGTAAAAGGCACATACCAGTTGAGGACTATTTTAATTTTTCATAGTATAAGCATTCTGATATGTATGGAAGGTAGTGATTGTAGATTAGGAGTGTCCTCCTTATAGAAATCAAATATGTTGCAACTTGATAAAGAAGGAGGTAATGAAAAATGAAGAGGAAATTATTATATAACAACAACCTATTAAACATGAAATAGATTTTTAAAAATCAGTTGTAAACTGCACTGCTAATTTTGACTATTCATATATGTAATCTCATGACAGTTTTAAAAATAATTTATGGCTAAATAATTGTAGCAAGATATTTTTAATATATATATGGGTGGCTGCACATGATAAGTGCCCAACAAACTATTTTTAAAAGTTGATATTTTCGTTATTTTTAGAGCTACAATGCTCATTTTTTTTCTCATTTTGAACACTCTGAATCATAATGCTGAGTGTTGAAGCTTCAAAATAAAAAAACCCTGACCATTGTAGCAATTAGGTGAGGATTGTTGTTGTTGTTGTATAAAAACCAAGTCAACTCCCACCTCCAACTTGGACTGTAGTTTGACAACAATTACTGGCTATTGTTTTTATGAGTTTTTTTTTAGCCAGGGAAGAATTGGAGAGGAAAGTCTAATGGTGAAAAGATGACTAGATGTCAATTCATAATGGGGAAGGATGTGAGGAAACCTGGGATTGGAAAGGGTGGAATGTGACCTGGAACTCTGAGAACCACTGATATAGTTGGTACTTATGTGGCATTTTTGTCAAACAAGAATTGCTGCATTCGCACGCACATACATCCACAAGTACACACAAACACATACACATACACATACACAAGTACAAGTACAAACACACACATCCACAAGTACAAACACACACGCATGCATATACCCAAAGATGATCTCCTCCTTAGTATTCTGTATGAAAATGAATAGTCATTCAGTAATGTCCTTTTGTTCATTTCCGCCCACTACTTTTACTGATTGTCCACCATTGCCTTTGTCTTGTCAACTAAACCTGGATATTTGCACAGACACACACACACACAGTTTTCATAGATGATATCAGTTATTTTCAGACAACACAATAATGACATTATGGAAATCAATGATATTGCTCTGTTTTGTTGAAAAGTTGGATACCCCCCCCCCCCCCACACACACACACCTTTTTCGCCTAATGATGGGAAGATCTTTATGTTGGTGTTAATAGTTTTCTTTCTCACATGTAAGTTTGGAGTTAGGAGTCTAACATCCTTTCAGCAGTCACTTTGCTGTTCCAGCAGTTAGGAAGCACTCAAAGAGGGCATGACCTCTGTCAAGGCTGCTAGAAAATCTGAATGAAATTCATTGAACTTTTGGAGATATCTTGCGGACAGCAAAATAAAATTGGCAATATTATGTGTTTTGGACATATAACTGCGATGTAGGGGAAGTAATTGTTCATGGATCCATTCCAAAATTTAATCAGTTCTTCCTTTGTCCACCCTTTCAGGAGAAAAAAAAATATGGCAATATTGTGTTTTGGACATACTACAACATAGAGGAGGTAATTAATTCTAACTGCTCCAAAATTTAATAAGTTCTTCCTTTGCCTATTGTCCACACTTCCAGAATATATTAAAGAAATCCCGTTAGAACTTTTTGGAGATATCTTGTGGACAGGAAAAATGTGAACCAACAAACAGACGTGATCAAAAAGATGCCATTTTTTTTTCAACTTCGTTGACAGAGGTAAACAAGTGTGAGAGGTTTATTTTCCTCAGCTGTACTTAATATTTTAGTGGGCAAAGGCCAGTGCACATCTGGAGGCCAGAAAAAAAAGAAATGATACAAAGACCACCTTAATGCCATCCTGATACCCCTAAACAATCTTGAAATCCTAGCTTCCGAGTGTGCAGCGTTGCGTCAAACTTGCTGGCAAGGCATTGCAATCTTTGCAATCCAAATGCACCTGCGCCTGTGAAGAACGCTGTCATAAAATGCATGAGCGTATAGCGCACATCCCCCTTTTACCTGGTGATGGAATCCCATGCCCCCCATGTGAGGTTGCTGCGCTTCTACATTTGGACTCTGAAGTCATCAAAGGAGCAGTCCATGCCACAACAACAATCCACAACGAGTCTACAGGAGAAGTTGAAGGTCATTATTGTCATCTCAATGAACTACCAAATCCAGTGGGCAAAGTGTTAATTTTATATTTCACTTGTCAGCAACACAAGTCAACTGGTGTCAAAACTTTGTCTATTATGATAAGGAGATCCCAGGGAAGACAGGTTAATTTCCAGCTGACTTTATTGATTGAAGTGTTTATTCTTAAACAGTTTTTCTAAAATGACTTTCTGGTTTAATTTTTGACCTCCACCACCATCACATATGGATAGTACACCTGAAGAAGGTCGTAGAATGGATCGGACGAACTGTTGTGTTAATAAAAGAAACAGCAAGGAGTTCAATTGTCTGAAAAACTCTTTGAAATTATTTTTGATCGAGAGCTATTTGGCTGGCCATAAGATGCAAACAAGCAAAAAATCACCAGCATTTTATTAATAGATGTCATATCAGTGTATGGTTAAAATCATGTAGAAGTATAAAACTGTATTCCTGCCTATAAGCACTACCTACAAACCATAAACTAAAAGAGGAAAGTAGTTGATAGGTAGAAAAATGTTGGGTCAATTAGTAGGTAATAAAATATGTAGTTATTGTTTGTAAATCAATGGTATTTATATTAGAGAAATGGACAACATAAAACAAAGAGAATATGTATTTTTGTACTCCATGATTTCAATATAAATACAGATAAATGCTTTCTGAAACCTGTAAAAATTATGAATAAAAAGCAATCATTTATTTTCTTTAAATTTTTATTGTAAATCCACTTCCAAAATGTATTTATGTTTCTACATGCAATCTAAATTAATTAGTTGAATCATATCTAGAGGTCTACATCTGGAGCATCTAGAGCTCTATATCTGGAGCATGCAAGTTTGTTTTTTTTCCCCCTCAAGTGTCGATTTTGCACCCAAATCTTTTGTTCATACCTACATGACCACATATAAGTGTGTGGGTCTCCACATTAAAATCGGTCTTGTGTCACATTCTGCCCTCTAGGGGAGGTAGTTATTTAAACTACATGACCACCAGATTCAAATCACCATCCCACTAGTGAGGTCCAACCTGTAATACCTGTGGTTGACAATCTGGTTGGCTCTGTGTCACCTGAAAACAGTGCTGTGTTGTTTTTTCATTAATTAGGCCACTATCCAATATAGGATTGACATTTTCTTGATGTTCAGTTTTTAAGTTGGTCTGGCTGACTATTGAATGTACAGGCCACACCAATGGAGCTAGATGGCTGAAAATTTAAACACTTTACAATTTACTCCTTATTATGTCCAGAAAAACTTTTCTTTTCTTTAAAAAAAAAAAAATTAAACCCCCAAAATAGGTTTTTAGTGGGGGTTTCAATTTACAATGTAAGTTTATGCTAAATCATTCACTTAGTTTGTGTCTGGCAGTGTTTTTCTTTTTAAATTCAGACTTTCTTTAGTGATCACAGCCCAACAAAAGGCAAGAGAAGTAACTTATTCATTGATCACCACCAATGTGGCCTGTTGCCAAAAGACATTGGTTGTGTGACGGTTTCTATTGAGTGACTAACCAAACATGTCTTTTTATAGTAATGGAAAATTTGCTTGAGTCATTGAATCCCATCTCCTTCCAGAAAATTGTGTTTTACTCCAAAAATATTGTGTGACCTTGGGTCACCCAGGGACCGTTTTGTGGTCCCGTTACTACAGAAACTTCATTTTTCCAATAAGACATGGGCAAGGTCTATTGGTTCAGAGGCGGTAACTTCTGGTTGTCGGGAATATCTTTGCAAAATAGTGTAAATAATCTTTGTTTCATTTGTTCTGTTGTGTAAGAAGAAATATATTAACATTTTTTCCGGTGTTATATTTGCAGTTAGCTTTTTTCCCCGCAGGCAACACCGGATATCCATGCTATTTTATACAAGGAAGAAATGATATAATTTGTCATGTAATGATTTTATTTTTCAGAAAGGACATCGAGCGTTCACACGTTGGATTCTCTTGACTTTGCTCGTTATTCCGATGATGGAGAAAGGCAAGTTGATGAACGAATGGCAGGTGGGTACCTCTCTTTGACAGATACATTTGTTTGTTTATTCCTGACAGGCTCCTTGTGGAGAATAGGGCCGCATTGCGTTGTCAGTAGAAAGTAGGTTTTTACGAGGTGGAGTTGCTAGCCCCATGCCCAAGATGGATTCATGTCTTTCCCAAGGTCACTAGTGTGAAATGAACATAAGCAGCCTAGGTCGAAACTTGAATTTGGTTCACCGATTCAGTTTTTTGTGCCAGTAACTGTTATGCCACCCTGCACTCCACTGATAATTATTACTTTTTTATTTTTTAAATTTTATTTTATTTTTTTAATTCTGATTAATTGCACCTGGCAGTAAAATCTACCAAAAATATTTCAATTGGTATCTCCTGCAATAATGAAACTGAAATCTCTTGCAGCAAAGATGCATGTAGGGCCGGCCCTAGGTACTGGCGACATGGACACTCACTCAGGCTGCCAAGTGCTGGGGGGCGGGGGGTGCCTGTCATGTGTCTGAGGCAGTAGAACTTTCCAAATACAAATGGAAAACTGAATAAATTAAACAGAATAAAAACAGTCAAAATAAGAAAAATCACTTATATGATGTCAGATTTTTCAAGAATATCTGACAGTTAAATAAATAATTGCATTTGAAAACCACTGCTCTAATCGAATAATGTTTCAGAAAAAAGTTAGACTAATATTTCAAAATAACTCTGGCACAAGAATCTATCAGATTAGAATAACTGTTTGACCACAAATTGGATAGGGTTAAATTAAAAATAAAATTGACAGGTTTTTTGGGTGTAATTTTCTTATTTAAAAAAAAAAAGGGTCGAAGTAAACATATTCTTGACTGGTAAAATATGCAGATATTTATTGTATTGTTAGCCCTAAAATGTTGTGCCCTTTTTGATCTGTTGGAATTAAGACTATTTTATTATTAATTTTTGACTTGTATTTCTTTCATCTTAATTTCAGTTGCTTTTTATCGCAACTATCTGATCATCATTCCATGATCATCAGAAAGCAGTGCGGATTGATAATGAAGAATAACGTTTGTGGAATGACAATCTGATTATGATGAGAGAAATACTAGTCAAAAATTAATAATTGACAATGCTTCATCTAAGAAATTTGAATAATATTAAGACTGTTTTAATTAAAAAAAACTAATTCATTACCGTGGCTTGTTGCAAATAAACTGAAATCCAAGATTTTTGGGAGGTCATAAAAGATGGCAGTTGAGTTTCAAATTGTTTATTTGAAGTCGAAATTGGAAACTTTATTTTTCAAAATTGATAAATACAAGTAACAAATACCCAATAGAAAATACTGTTCACTTTTCTATGTATTCACTCATGTCTATCTATCAGCCCACACAATATCTCCAAAAGTTCTCAATGAATTTCAATGAAATTTTCTGGAAGGGTGGGCCATGAGATAAGAAAGAAGTGATTAAATTTGGGGTCGGATCCAGGAATTTCTTTTGATTGAGAGATATTTAAAAATGTTTGTCCACACAATATCTCCAAATGTTCTCAATGAATTTCAATAACATTTTGTGGTAATGCGGGCCATGGGGCAAGGAAGAATTGATTAATTTTTGGGTTGGAGCCTGCAATTCTTTTTACAAGGTATTTTTTCATATATTAAGACAATAATTCGAAATTGAAAAATCGAAAATTTACAGTTACCCCCCTTCATTGTAGCTATATATGAATTGATTTTCATTCAGATTTTAGTTAGTGTATGGCATTGGTAGAGGTATGCACTCTAAAATGATAAAGCCCCTGAACCAAATGTATAAAAACTTATTGTCTTTTAGAAGTTGTACCAAGTAATTATGTTAAACAGTCACAATTATTTTGTTTGTACATTTGGTAGATCCTTGGCATAAAGTTCTTATTGATATTTACTAATCTTACCTTAGTATGGCACAAGACCACTAATCTGGGTCACCCAGTGAGGATTGAACTCATTATGCTAGTAAATTGGTCTGCAAGACAAGCTTATTAAGTAAGCATCACTCTCTGATAGGAGATTAAGGTTGTTCTTATTTTGTATTTTTCAGTTCTTGAGTTTGAGTTGAGGAAGGCTCATGAAACGATCAAAGGTCTTCGAGCGACTCTTACAAAGGCTGCAGGTAAGATAAAGCAAATCTCTCTATCTCTCTCTGCCTTTCTCTCTGCCTCTCTATCTCTCTATCTCTTTGCCTTTCTCTCTGCCTCTCTATCTCTCTATCTCTTTGCCTTTCTCTCTGCCTTTCTCTCTGCATGCATCTCCTCCTCCTCCTTCGCTGTACCCCCCCACTCTGTATCTCCTCTCTATTTCGCTGTCTCTCTATTTCGCTGTCTCTCTATTTCGCTGTCTCTCTATTTCGCTGTCTCTCCTCTCTGTCTCTCTATTTCGCTGTCTCTCCTCTCTGTCTCTCTATTTCGCTGTCTTTCCTCTCTGTCTCTCTATTTCGCTGTCTTTCCTCTCTGTCTCTCTATTTCGCTGTCTCTCTATTTCGCCTCTCTGTCTCTCCTCTCCTCTTCTCTGTCTCTCCTCTTCTCTGTCTCTCCTCTTCTCTGTCTCTCCTCTTCTCTGTCTCTCCTATATTTTTATATATATACATATATCTCCCTGTATTTTCCTTCTTTTATCTTATATAATGTTAGAATTAATGCTTTTTTTCTTTATTTAAAAAAATTGAATTAAAAAAAAAATAAAAACCCCCCAAAAACCATCCTTTCAGGATTTTGAAGACTTGGATGATAATTGTACTCTGAACTAAATTGTCTTTTTTCCCCCTTTTCTTTTTCCTTGTGTGTGCGTGTGTGTGTGCAGAAACAGAACTTGCTTCACCTGAACAAGGCCAGGAGGGCGTGATCCCCGATGGCAAAGAAGAAATCATCAAACCTTTGGAGAAAAAGGCCCTCAACTTTCTTGTCAATGAGTATCTGCTCCTCAGTAATTACAAACTGACGTCTGTCACCTTCTCAGAAGAAAATGGAGACCAAGTAAGTTTAAAAAAAATATTTATAGCCGCCTTTTAAACCCTTTTGTTCTAACGGTACTTTTAAGTACCATATATTTTGTCGATTAATTTGACACCTGCGCGTGTGTGTCTGGTGGCACTTGTAAGTTCATTTTTCAATAAAACTTAATTGATTCTTTATCATCCAATGTTAGTTGTCTTTATATAGCCTTCAAATATAGATGAAAGAATATTACCAACAATTAAAATGCTGCATGGTCAAAACTTCACTCTTATTTCTATTCCAACTGAAAACGATTACTGCATCTTTTGTATTGTGTGTATATATAATTTAAAAAAAAAAAATAAAAAAAAATATTTATTTATTAGAATGAAATAAGCCTGTGCATATATGTATGATAAGTTTTCATTAATATTTAAGACTTTAGCTCAGTCAGTAAGACACCCGGCTATTGATCACTAGGTCGTGAGTTCAAATCACGGTAGGGGAATGGGGATTTTACATATCGGTTTACACCCCAAATTTTGGTGAAGATTGATCTTGTTACTGTAGGAAAACAGTCAACTCCTGACTTTGTCCTGGAGTTTGACAAAAGTTTGTTGTTGTACATAGGTCTTTCCCAAGGTCGTAAGGCATGAGGAGATGGATACATGCCTTTCCCAAGGGCGTTTGTGTGAAGTGAACGGTCTCCATGCTGATAACCACTAGGCCACTCACACCGCCACAAGTTTTACCGACTTTCAATTGTAGAGAATCAAATCAGATTCGGCCATTTGCTTAAACAAGCACAGTAATACCCCACTTAGCACTGATTCGCTATAATACTTTTTTCCTAATATTTTTTGTAATAAATTTAATAATCTTAAATTTTGGAAATAAATAATGAATGATAAAAAGCGTCACAGGCCATCTCCGGAATAACTGTATACTTTGGTTAATGAGCCTTATCTATGAGAATATACACATACACAATAATATATCATGTAGCAATATATATCAACAGCGACTGATATTTCACCATCTCTGAAAAATAACTACCAGATGAGATACACAGCACTAATCCATTCCATCTTGTTGAGGCTCAACAACGGCATCATATATTTTAAAATGATTGACACAATCTCTATTTATGCTATGTTATAATGACCCTTACAGTGCTGACCGAGGTATTATTGAATCATACATTAAAGAGATATATTTTTTCTTGAGAGAGGATGTTGCTATTTATTCAATTCTCCTTGAAAATAACGACTAATGAAAATCTTTCACAAGAATGGGTATTTTGTTCATAGTATCTGTTCCGTTTTGACCAAATAGAAATTTCCTAAAAATTTCTTAGAACTCAAACAAAAATTTCTTTTAAAATGGTCTCTTTGTTTACTGTATATATTTGTGTAATACTTGACTTTCTGAGACCAATTTTTTAACCCATAATTAGGAGGTCAAACCCAGTGTGCAGGCCTAGCCTAGGCCCCAAATTTTTGCTGTTTCAAAAGCATACCTAATGTAATGTTTGTACCCCTAATTAGGGGTTAAAATTACAATTCAGACAAGAACATTTAATATCTTTTAAACATTTACACATCAATACGAAAAATTCAGAGTGAGTTTTTCTACAATGCCAAAGTTTGATATTTTTAAGAAAAAGATAAAGGGTGTATTTCTTAAACATTCACTCGTCATAATATTTTTTAAAAAAAATGAACTAGAAGGGTACCAGACCATTTATCTGACATGTTTCGGACTGGAGGATTTCTGGATTTTTCAGATTTCTGGACCAAAGCTTAATATATACTTAAAATTTAAAATAAACAATGAAAAGTAAAACGTACAAAATTGTATGTAACAGATACAAATTAATCCACTTCTAAAGCAGGATCTGTTTGATCTTTATTAATCCACTTAGAATTCTTAAAATATAGAATATGAAATATACGAAGATCAGTAAACTAGTCTGGTTCTGTAAATAAATTAATGAATTGTAATAAATCGTAGAATTAATATTTTTTATTTTCATCCTTTCAGGATTTTGAAGACTGGGATGATGTTGGTTTGAATATTCCAAAGCCGCCAAGTCTTTTGCATCTTTTTAGGGATTATGGTAATCATGCTTTCCCTTCAATGGACACCTGTGACGTTGGTTGTATGGTCAACCTGGAAAATGAGCATCTCATTGATTTGCAAACTAAATGGAAACGGAAGAGGGATCACTTAGTAAGTAATAGAGACTGAAAAAATACTGTCTATAATTTTGAGACGTCATTATCTGTTGGTGTATTAGCTATCATTTTTCTTCTGTTTGCCAACTTAGTCTGTAAAAAAAAAAGAGAAGATACTCCTCACTTTCTGAAGAAGGCTGTAGAATGGATCGACCAAAATGTTGTATTAACAACAAAAACAACACAAAGAATGCTAAAGGCTGAAGACAACTCTTTTATAAGTTATAACATAGTGAACAATAGTCTCGGTTAAAGAATAGAATTGCTAAAAGTTTTTCAATTGGAGGTAACTGTTGGCAATCTGAGAAATATTTCTAGAAACACATGGTGATAATTTTTCTAATTATTAAAATTATAAAAGCTTTTTTGTAAAAAATCTTGTCATGTTTAAATACAACTTATCTATATAATGAACAGTGACTTTTTCTGTTTTCTTTGTAACATCTGCTAGAGCACACAGATACTACACTTTGATTCTAGGCAGAGGAGCGACACTTTGAGCCTAGAGTGCACAGATACTCTGATCCTAGGTAAAAGTGGCAACCCATACATAAATAATTCTATCGTTTTTGATGGGTTCTATGCTAATTTGATACAATGAACTGGATCATATAATTGGTGGTCCTGTTTACTTTTCTTCTGTGGGCTTTTATTAAACAGTAGACAGCCTTGAAACAAACAAAGGGACATTACTCTTGTTGTTCAGACTTCACTACAAAGTAATACAAATCAGATTTAATGTTAGTACAGGTGTATCATTTAATTGTAAACCTCTAAAAAGACATTGCTAATTTGTGTGATTTTATTTTAATTAAAACAAATTAGTATTAAAATAATTATATTATTATAACCTAAAAGACGAAACTTTCTTAGCCTATTATTGAAGTAATAATATCTATATATAAACTTTGGTTAAAAATATTTAAAAAGAATTGTATTTGAGGGCAAATAAGGACCCCCCCCCTCTTATTTCAGCAGGAAATGTCAAAGAAAAAATGCATTTCCCTGAATTCTTCTCATTTATCATCCAATTTTTAAATTCTTTCAAGTTCTGGCTAATGTGGAGCTGGACATTAAAGGTTACATTTACCTTTTTGAGCTATTTGGGGGAGGGTGGTGCTGTCAAATACGGTATATAGATTTTTTTTTTTTTCAAATGTGTTTCATCTCAATTGAAAGAATTTGTGGACAGCAGACTAATGTTGTGTTATATGTAAAAAAACCCATTTATACACCTCTTCACAATTGACTTTAAATATTAAAGTATAAAGACGGGTTAGAAAAAATAAAACCATAATCATTTCTACTGATAACAATTAGAGAATGTCCGAATTAAAATTTAAATCATCAATATCTTATACATTAGCAAAGAAGACCTCCTTCTGTTTTGATAGACAGTGGTGGTCACTGAAGTGACCACTCCAGGGCATAAACCTGGGTGAAGCATATGGATATCCTGGAATGCCCAGTTGACAATATCACCCTCTTGGCCTCGCTGATGTAGTCCAATGGGAAGTGGAGCATTAGCTTGAGTGCAAGAACTACCAGAACAACATCAAAGTTGTCATCCAATTGCTTTAAGGGGGTTCCACTCCCTGGTTTGGAATCAGTTGTCCTTCTCCTAGACTGGTTTCCTTCCCATGGCTAGAGAGCCCAGTCTGCCCTTCTATTTCGCCCATAGCTGGGGGGAGAAGAGATGGATCCATGCCTTCCCCAAGGGCATTAGTAGGGGGGAAAAGGTAAATTGCTTTTTCTGAGAAAACATGCTTGCTCCCTGTTAAAAAGTTGCCCTAGCATGTGTTATGAAGAAAAATAACCATTACATTTGGTAGCCTCCCCAGATAAGGTAGGCTACTGCCCCATTTTCATAATGGCAGATTTCTAATACCTGCCTTGTTTGGTGAAAATTCAACATCATCAAAACAGGTAAAGTTCTATATCATTAGAATCAGAATTTAATACTGATTCAACTTTTCAAAAAGACTGTGTGTCAAAAATCAACTGTTTTAAAGATATTTGTTGTCAATGGCTTGAAGCTGCAATTCTGTGTCAAATATAGCCAGTGACAAAAATCAAAAATATCTTGAACAGTTGATTTTGAGCACATTTCTTTGTAAAGTTTAATCAGCATTAAATGCTGATTCGAACGATATATAATTTGACCTGTTTTGATGATATTGAATTTTCACTAACTAATGGTTATTTTTCTTCATAACACATCCATAGGCAACTTTTTGGCAGGGAGCAAGCAGAAAAAAAAATTAACTTTCCCCCCTAGCATTAGTGTGAAGTGAATGCAAACTGTCTCGGCCAGAGTTTGAACTCTGCATGCCAATTCCATTGTTCTCGCCATTAGCCGCTAAGCCACTCTCACCTCCACTAGCAAAAATAATGTTATTATGAAGGTACTTGTAACCATTAATAAAAATGTAAATTTCTTTTTTTTTTCTTTTTTAAAATTTTTTAATTTGAATTTTTGAACATTTTTCTATTCTTCCTGGGATCTCTATCTTAAATCTTTTCAAAATGAATAATGATACAATTTTATTTCTATAGGAGGGCAGAATTTGTGAATTGGAGAATGACATCATAGAAATTAATAAACAGAAGGATGAACTGATGTCACAGCTCAGTGATTGGTATGTACCCGGAGTGGATTATTTTGAATATATCTGCATTTTGTTTTCAAATGTTTTACAGTCAGAAAGTAAGACCAAAGCCTGCATCTGACAAAACATAAGGATAAAAACAGTAAGCATGAGAATGTTAGTCCAGTCAATTCATAGAATAATAACTAGATGGACCTGTGCAAATTCCACAGGTGTTGACAACTAAGATATCATTACTCTCTAATTTATATTCTACAATTAAAGTATATAAGTTTGTTAAATTTATTAACTATAATAACATGCAAAGGCAAATGAAACTAATATATATCTGTTATTATTACTGATCACTTTTGCTATCAGTCTACAACTTAATTTTATGGCTTCAGACTAGTGAGGGAGGAATAATGAATGAATGATAGTTATGGTGAATGTTGAGTCCATTTTGCTCCCTTTCAAGCATAAGCACCTTCTTCAATTCTTACCCTTGTTCATTACATTGCAAGGGTGGGGATTGAGAAGAGAAAGGATGAAAGATATGAGGAGAATTTGTTGCTGTTAGATACTATGCTTTAGTTCCTGTGGGCTGCAATTGACTCCCCATCTTATTTACCCGCTTTGTAATCAGTAAAGCACAGAAAGAGGAGAGGAGTAATAGAACTCAAGAACATGTCTCAACAAGTGTGAGAAGACACCATAGGAAAAATGAATAATAATCAGAAAGTGTAACAGTCGTACATACAAACAAGCAAAATAATACATAAGATGATTCATCTAAGAATTCCTGACAATATTTCCCCATCATATATTTTATGTGAGTAATTATTAGCTGGAGAATGTTTTAATGCCTCAATAACAATACATGTCTGTTTATTGTTAAGGCATTATCTGGGGACTTTTAAAGCCTACTTTCTATATTTTAAAATAATGTTTGCATGTTAATCATATTGTTTTGAACAATCTATTTTATTGTCTTTATTTTGTTTTTAGGAGACAGAATGTATCTTCTGAAAATAACAACAACAGCAACACAAACCCTGATGGTAATCAACAACATTATCAGCAAGTAGCGGCTGAAAGCCTTTCAAAGAATTGTGCAGAAGTTGACAATTCAGTGAATAGTGTATTAGAGGGAATAAATGAAGCATCTGAAGAAAGAACATCATTTCATGACAATCAAAACGAAAGGTGAATTTTGAATCTTTATTTCCAAGCACAAAATACAGTACCAGACCATTTATCTGACTTCCAGAATTATCAGAAAACCGTCTGTTTTTTAAACTGGTCAGTTTTGAATCTGGTGGGCTTCATAGTTTGCTGCTTGGTCACTCTTTGTTTTAATTTTTGTGGCATGGTTAAATTGTCTTCAGATGAAGATTAGTGGATTAATATTGATTAAACAGAGCCAGTTTTTGAAGTGGATTAATTTGTATATGTTATAAACAGTTTTGTTCTTTACTTTTTTTAAAACATTTCATTGTATATTTTATATTCTATATTTTAAGTGGATTAATAAAGATTAAACAGACTCTGATTTAGAGGTGTATTAATTTGTATCTGTTAAATACAATTTCATTCTTTACTTTTCATTATTTTATATTTTAAGTATATATTAAGCCTTGGTGTAGAAATCCAGAAAACCATGACACCTCTCATCACAAGTTTGCTTGATAAATGGTCCAGTACTGTATAAGACAACAAAATAGAAAAATACAATTTTCTTTTTTTTTTTGCAACATTTTTATTTTATTATACATAGACGTTTTTTCCAAAACCTAGGCATTTCAAAGATGCATTTTATGATATTTTGGGGTTGAATTACATTTTCTCTTGAATAAAAGCTTATAAAATGTCAATGAATATTTGAATAATAAAAAATTTGTATTGTAATATTTTTCATAAAAATGCTAATCAAAAAGATTTTGCCATTCATGTAAAAACAAATAATGTATTTGTCTGTTCATAAGACACATGTATACAACTTGAGCCTAAGGTACATGGCCTCCTATTCATAATTCCAATGTATTTGGATACCCCTTTTTTTTTCTTTGCTTTTTAAAAAAAAAAGGGTGTATTAGGCTGGCAAATAGAATAAGAAAAAGTTAGAATATTTAAGAAATAAACTAATTCGATAACTAGTATTAAATCTTTTACTAATAAAAAAAAATGATTAAAAAAACAAAACCGAACATGTTAAAGAAAATATGGACAGAAATAAGGTTGGTTGGGCTGTTCATACAATATGTTTACATCTGCCAATGAAGTTGGAAGAGGTATATGTATTCACTCATGTCTGTCTGTTTGTCCATACAACCACAAAAGTTTTGATTGAATTTCAATGAAATTTTGTTGGAGGGTTGGATATGTGCTATGAAAGAATTGTTTAAATTTTGGAGTGGATTCAGGAATTTATTTTTGCTAGAAAAATACTTTTTATTATTCTTCAGTAATAGAGTTTAAGAATGAACAGTTAATAAATAAAGAAAAGAAAGTAGATTTAAATTTAAGGGAAGTAACTCAATATTTGCTACATTTAAAGTTCTCTCCCTTGTTTTTTAATTTTTATTTTCATTCAGGTTTTAGTTAGAGCACATACCTCTACCAATGCTGTACACTAAGAGTGCTTTGCTTTCTAATTTTTTTTTTTATGTATCTTTATTTTGAAAGAATTTTTAATCCTGATTTTATTGACGCAAACTATTTTTTTTTTCCCAGGAATATTCCAGCCTCTTTCTGGAATGCTTTGATTGATACAACACTAAGCTTAACAAAAGACCACAGGATAGTGTCAGAGGTTAGTAAAACGTTTTCATTAAATTATTATTGAACAAAAGTAGGTTAATGACTATATAATTTATCATTTTAAAGAAATTAGTACATTCAGTGACATTTTATAAGTGTCTTCATCTTTTGATGATTTTTTTCTTAATTTTTGTACAATGTTTTTATTTTTGAAGTCCTCTAAAAATGATATAAACTTTCATGTTTTAAATTGGCCAATAGACTTGGATTGTGTTGTTGGCTTTGTGACTTGTTGCTAAATTCTGGCAATGGAAGATACATTGTTTAGCCTAAGCCGAGAGAAATAAAAAAGATGAGAGTAATTAAAAATTTCTGAATAAACTTTTGATCAAATTAAAACTATGTATTTTTTGTGTAATAAAAAAAAAAAATACATAGTTTTTATTGGCTCAGAACTTTATATTAATCAAAACAAGGATAAAAACTATTTGTATATACTCAAAAAATAAGTAAATATGTAGTTTTATTCCCTAATTAGGCAATTTTGCAGATTCGTGGTTATGCACACCCACAGAGATATCTTCAATTATAGTTAGATGTCTTCCTTGCTTTTTCGAAGAGAAGGGAACAAATGTCCTCCATTATGTTTCTTTCACAAAGTCATTTGTTCAAACTAGCAAGGTGTCTACTCTTTTACCTTCTCTTCTCATCTTCCCTGTCTGGAGAACTCAAAACAAACATGATGTATTCACTGCGTTCTCTTTACCGCGTTCTCTTTACCAATCTATGAAGTATGCTTAGACATTAAAAAGTTGAGATATGACTGTATTTACATACAAAGTATGCTTAAACATTAAAAGGTTGCTATGAAAATATTATATTCCCCATAATTCTGAAATTTACAAATGAGTCGGTTAAGTTTTGAAAATGATGCCATTGTTTCATTTGATTTGCAGGTTTCTAAAATCTCTGACTCCAAACCTGAAAACATTGTTTTGATGCTGGCACGATGTCTGCCACATATTGTTCCCCATGTGCTACTTGCAAGGAGAGAGGTAAGCAGATTCCCTGCAATAAGAAACCGGATTTAAGATTTTTGGGTAAGATTCGGTTTTTAGTGACACGCAGTTCTCCTAGAAAGAAATATTTTTTATTATTCTGCCAGAAAAAAAAGTTTAAAAATCTTTCAATCCATTAGACCCTAGAACCATCTGGATATTTGTTAGGTTTTATAAAAAAATTTTTTTTAAGGGTTTTATGAGGCGGGTTTCATTTACAATGTAATTGTAATACTAAAGTAGGCACTTACTATTCACCATTTTTACGGGAGGATGGCTTACAGGAATTTTGTTCCCTTTGGCTCGAAAAATGGGGCAAAAATAAAGAAAAAAAATTCTAAAATTTAAAAATTTTAATTCTTTTAATAATTTAAAATTTTTTATGGTTAGTTTTGATAGTATTAAAGAAAGTAAACGGAAGAAGGGGAAGCTAATTCATGTAGACCGTACCTCCCCAAAAATGGTGGAAAATAATTCCCACTTCAGCATTATTGTTATATTGTAAATAGAACCCCTCTTGTATAACCTTAAAATATAAATTTTTCTAAAAATTAACAAAATTCTGGCTGGTGATCTAATGGATTGAAAACTCCTAAAATTGAAAGACAAATTTTCTTCTAGGAGAAAACCGAATCGTAACCCAATTTATTTTTTTTATCTAGCTTCATATTCTGAATATTATTTTTCCTTCTGCATTTGTGTTCTTTTGTATCTGATCCATTTGCCGTATTTGATCAACAGGAGTTAATCCCACTGATTTTGAGCACAACGATGCTTCATCCAGATGTCAAGGAGAGGGATAAACTCCTGAACATCCTTTTTAATCTCATCAAGAAACCTGATGATGAACAAAGGTAACAACATACTTTTCCTCATGTATAATAATTTTTGTTTTTATTTTATTGCTATTCGAGTAAGTCGAGTTGAGATTACATAAATGAATCAATATATCGTTTTATATTTGACTAGACAACCCTGTCAGCTGTTTGGTCACGCTTTGAGAGAAAATTAATGTGATGTGACCGGACTTAACTCTTCTTACGTATCTGCTAATAAATAAGGGAGACTACTCAATAATTAGCATTAAATAGTTATCTCCCTTTATAAATCAGTCATTATAATATAGATTGGGGTAAGTGTGAACGCAGACCTCAAATTATTATTATTTAGTTGCAAATCACCAGGTTTTATATGTATACATACATACACACACACACCAAGTCTCATTCTAGGAATCTACTACATGTGAGAGGAGGTTATTTATTTATTTTTTTATAAAAAAAACATAAAAATTGAATGGAAAATTCAAATTATAGTTAACAGCAAAAATTTAAATTAAAAACTTTTGTAAATTTTAGAAAACACCTTTATCGGCTCAGTCAATATTTTTCTTATTTTATATATATTTTCTACCTGAAAAATGATAAGTGTCATAAACTGTATTAAAAAGGGTGTTTGGTTAACTTTCAAACCTTGAAGTGTTTATAATAGTAGAATATATCTACTTGATATTAAATTGATTTATTTTTTGAAAATAATAAATGTTTTTCCTAATTCCAGACAAATGATATTACGAGGTTGTGTTGCTTTTGCCAAACATGTCGGTCCCACACGGTTAGAAAGTGAACTCTTGCCTCAGTGCTGGGAACAGGTATGTAAATATGATTTATTGATATCAGATGATGGTTTTCTTGTTTTTGTTGACATTGAGGTGCAAGTGGCATAGCTGTTAACGGCGTGGACAATGGAATTGGCAAGCTGGGTTCAAACTCTGCTTGAGGCAGTTTATGTTCACTTTGCACTAATGCCCTTTGGAAAGGCATGAATTCGTCTCTTCTCCCCTCTGCTATGGGTAAAATAGGAGGGCAGACTGGGCTCACTGGCTTTTGGAAGGCAACCAGTCTAGGAGAAGAACAACTCTGATTCCAAACCAGAGAGTGGAGCCTCTGGTTGGATAATAATTCCTGAAGCCAAGCTGATGCCAAACGTATTACACTTTGCTTTCTTTTGGACTATATTAGCGAGGCTGAGAGTGGGATTCGCTCGACTGGGTATCCCAGGCTTGCTTCTGGAGGGGTCACTTCAATGTTGTTCCATTGTTCATTGAGACAGAAGGAGGTCTTCTTCTATTTTATGTTGACCAATAATCTTGGTTGGAAATTATGCTTTACCTTTGTTTCCAGGATTTTCCTGAATATTTTGACAAATCTTTTTCATTTTGTGTAAAAATAGACCAAACTGTCCTCGATTGGCAGCACAAGTGAAATATTTGTTCACTTTAGTTGGCACTCCAGATCGACATTTTGATGCTGGCTGCAGAAGATGGTTTAAATTTGTAAATTCAACAGCAAACTCTGTTTTGTATAATATTCATTTATTTCCTATTCATGCTATATGCCAGAATTGTCTCCCTTGTTCTTGCAGTTTTATATCCATCTTTTATCTTTTTCAGATCAATCACAAATATTCAGAGCGGCGCCTTCTAGTGGCAGAAGCTTGTGGTGCTTTAGCTTCTTATCTCCCTGTAAGTATTCACTAATTAAATAAATTCTACTTTAGGTTGAATAAAAATAAATAAAATATGACTACTTTAGGAAAGAAAATACTAGTCAAACATTGATAATGGTAATGCCTTCTTTCCCAACTTGTGTACAGTGCTTTGCAAAAGTATTCATCCCCTTTGGCATCTTTGCTATTTTGTTGCCTTACAACCGGGAATTAAAATTGATTTTTGGAGGGTTTGCATCATTTGATTTACGCAACATGCCTACCATTTTGAAGATGGAAAATATTTTTTAAATTTCAAACAAATAAGAAATAAGATAAAAAAAACAAAATTTCAGCATGTATAACTATTCACTCCCCCCCCCCAAAAAAATCAATACTTTGCAGACCCACTTTTTGCAGCAATTACACCTACATGTCTCTTGAAGTGTGTCTTTATAAACTTGACAAATCTAGCCACTGGGATTTTTTCCCCATTCTTCAAGGCCAAACTGCTTCAGCTCCTTCAAGTTGGATGGGTTCTGCTGGTGTATGGTAATTTTTATGTCATACCACAGATTTCTGGGCGTTGCCTAGGCCATTCCAAGACATTTAAATGTTTGCCCTTAAACCACCTGAGTGTTGCTTTAGCTATATGCTTAGGGTCATTGTCCCGCTGAATGGTGAACCACCGTCCCAGTCTCAAATCTCTGGGAGACTGAAACAGATTTTCCTGAAGAATTTCCCTGTATATGGCGGCATCCATCATTCCTTCAATTCTAACCAGTTTCCCAGTTCTTGCAGATGAGAAACATCCCCACAGCATAATGCTACCACCACCATAATTCACGGGGTGGGGGTGGGAGGTTCTCGGTTTGATGAGAGGGTTGGGTTTGCATCTGGCCAAAAAGTTTAGTCTCACCTCACCAGTCTGACCCCTTATATTTGGGGAGTCTCCCACATGCCTTTCTTATTTCTTTTCTTTAAGCAATTGCATTTTTCTGGCCACTCTTCTATAAAGCTGAGCTCTGTGTACTGTATGGCTAAGGACAGATTCTCCAATCACCTCTGTGGTGCTTTCCAGTTCTTATCTTTGGTGCTTCTGATTGTTGTGGTGCCATATTCTTTCCATTTTGTAATAATGGATTTAATTGTGCTTCATGGGGTGTTCAATGTTTGGAATATTTATTTTTTGAATGGGTGAATACTTTTGCAAGGCACTGTATATTTTCCTGGAAGAAAGTTTTAAAATTGTCTTTTCCTACATCAAGCCTCTCTTTGATCAGAATAAAACTTTGAATTTTGTGAAAAATTTAAGAATTTGTTTTTATTTAATGATTGATTCCGCAGGAATTGACTTTTAAAAATTTTTAAAATTTATTCCACAGAATGAAATTCGCAGTTCTCTTGTGTTGTCAATGTTGCAACAGATGCTGAATGAGGATAAGGAGGATGCAGTACGGGAGGCTGTAGTGAAGAGTTTAGGAATCCTCTTCAGCTTTATCTGTGATAGTGACAAATATTCACAGGTAAGTTCTTCTTTATTTCATCCACTTATATAAAACACAAT
>VCCN01007234.1:3574366-3598439 GCA_006491835.1 Architeuthis dux
GTCCAGATTTTACTCCCTGCATTTTCTGGCTTTTCCCAAAGAGATTTCAAACCATGCATGACATTAAGGAGAATGCGATAAGGCAGTTGATGGCAATCCTGAAAGAGAAAAAGACATTTGGATAAGTGTGTTAGGTTCTAAGGGGACTAAGGCACCATTGCCCTGGGTAGGCTATTTCTTTTCTTAATATTAAATGGCTGGATAATTTCTGGACAGACCTCCATATACATTTGCCACAGAAACTTTTAATTGTAATTTATAATCTGTTTTCAAAAGATATTTTGTTCATTTTACTTTACAAAAGAAGAGAACCTCTCGACAAATATGCATCTTCTGATTCTTTCTATTTTAAGCTTTTTCTACATATATTTCTGATTAGTTCATCCAGACTAATATCCTCATCTTTATTGTTTTTATCATATTTCAAATATTGTACTTTTTTTTAATATCTTCATCAGTTATACTGTACATCTGATATGCACATTGGAATAGAGAATTTACGGTGATTTAATTTAAGAAAGAGGCAAAACATACCATCAAGAGATTCATTCACGTATTCCTTGATGCTCAAAGCCAGGTTAATCAGAAGGTTTGAGATGGGACTAGGGTGGGACAGTTGACGAGATCGCCACGGGAGGCTCTCTATATAATCCCAAGCTGCTAATGGCACTTGGTATTCCCAGACGGTCACCCATCTAGGTACTGACCAGATTCAATGTTGCTTAACTTTGGTGATAGTATGAGAAGTGGTGTGTCCAATGCGAATTCGTCATAACATCAAGAAATTAACTAACAAAACATGTATTTTTGCTTATGTTATAAAAGTTTAATACATTGGCAGAAGTTAAATTAAAATCTCACCACATTGCTTTACATTCAATTACATGAAACAATTGTGATTTTAGGGACATTTAGAGATTTGATGCTGAATTCTGCTTACCATGGCAATATGGAGCTGAAACATGGAACCTAACCAAAAGATTAGCTCTTGAACTAAGAAACATGCACAGGAGAGGATCATGCTTGACAGCACAGTATATTAGAGAACAAACAGGGGTTGGAGAATAAAAACATTAGAAAACTCAAATAGTAATGGACAGACCCTGTTTCAGGAATGTCTGACAACTGCTGGACTTCATGATTCACAATGTGGTTCTCCTGAGATCGAGTGAAATTGTGTCCAGCAAAAAATAAGATGGCGTCACGATTTAGACAAGTCCTGAAGATATTGGCACTGCGATGCACACGATCGAGAGGTCTGCGAATCTTGGGGATGTTAAAAGGCTGATGATGATAGAGGATTGTCTCTCTTGAATTTGGTTTACAAAAGTTACCTATCTAAATATTGAGATAGAAACAATAAAGATGTGAGTCTGAATGAGCTAATTCAACAGTATTGATATCTTTCAAATATATACATGTCTATCTCTATCCTTATCTGCCCAAATGAATTGATCCGAATGTCTTTTCACTGCCTTATTTTCCATTGATATATTTTAGATATTTTCTTTACTTTCTCCCTCGTGTTTTTATCCTTTTCAAGGTGGAACTTGAGTCTTTGGACTTTATTAACTTAACTGATCACTATTATTATTATTTTTTTTTCTTTTTAGTTTAATTTCTCAGCTTAAATCTTTGCAGGCTAAAAATGTGCTGAAATCAACTGCATCCGGGAATACACAGGTCTTAATTTTTTTTAAAACTTGAAAAAGTTTCTTTTTTTTTTTTTTGGAAGCTGGATCCCAAACCTTTTTTTTGTGTTCCGACACGCCATCTTGTATACCTTTGTTTGGTGGTGGGATTTTTGCTTTTTTTCTATTCTTTACTATTTCGTTGCTCGGTATACACCAAAGTTTGTCTTTTTTGATTCTGGAATCTATATTAGAACCACTTGAAAATAACAAGCTACAATGACTATTGTATTAATTTTGACTACTATTTACCTTCATCTTAATTTTGTAGCTGTTTTTATCACAACTCAACTCTGGCTGTCGCTCTACGGCAGCAAGTAAACAGTGAGGGTCGGAAAAAAAGAGTAATGCCCTTACGAGATTCAAATTCGTGTCCCTCTTGCCCATGTTTAGTTGTGATAAAAACAACTAAAAGATGAAGGTAATCAGTCAAAATTAATACAATGGGTTACAATACTTCATTGAATAATAAAATAATTAGAATCATTAAAAAATAAATGTCTTCCTCTTCTGGTTGCTTCTGATTTATTGGGATATTTTTTTTTTTTTTTTGTACTAAAAAAAGTATGTTTGCAAAGCGACTCTTAACCATAGTTGAAATACTACTTGATACAATTCCTGTCCTGTACAGAAAATTCTTTGAAGAAAGCTTTTTTTGTTTCAGATACATTTATATTTAAATGCTATAAATATATTTGAGAAAAAAAATAAAAATCTTAACTTTGAAATTTCTCATATCTCGAATAAGTTTATTGCATTTAGTTTATATCTCATATTTAAAGTTGATGTACCGTATATGCCAAACTATAAGACAAATGGTTTACAAGGATATTAGGAGGACTCCCACTCACTGCAACTCATCCAAGTTGCAACTGAATATGCGCCATGATGAGAGCCCATTATGCTTTTTCTTTGCTGAGGCTTTGCTTTTGAAAACAAATTACCATGAAAATGCTTGAATCTTATTTTTTTTTTATCTCCCTAACATTGTCCTGTTTTCCTGGGCCAAGAAAATTTCTTTTATTATAGCTTTCAGCAAAATGCTCTCTGTGTTGTCAATGTTCCTTTACATAGAGCTTTGTGAATCAGCAAAGCTGTTAATTGTATAAAGACGTTTTAAAACTGAAGAAGTAACATTATACTTATAAAATCTATGTAATAACATTATGTATGATCTTTTGGGATGACTCTTTGAAATGACAAGAAATTTGATAAGTGGCATTATGTAACATAATTTGGGTGATATTTTATTGACACTACTTCCAAATAATGTCTGCCAGAAGGTTTAAGCTAGAGAGTAATGAAAGTTCTGTCCAGGTTTTTGTTGTACTGATAGTTGCAACAAATCCTGCTGTTATAGTCAGGGAACTTAGTGAACAAATCAATGTTAGCTATATGACTGTTCATCACAATCTGAGGAAGTTAGGAAAAGTGTCAAAGATTGGAAAATGGGTCCTGTAACGTTGTCTGGTACTAGTGCCTTTGTTAGCTTATTGTTCTTTCTGTTTTAGCTGTGTGTAGTTAAAAATGCATTTGGTTTCACTGTATTTAGCATGTTAAGAAAAGAAGCTGAAAGACAAATCAAGACGTGTTGACCAGAAGAGACTTTCCTAGCGCCCCACTTCTGGGCTCCCGCTTTTCATGACCGGAAACTGGGGCTTATAAAACAGGGCTGTTGGGTAAATTGTCAGCGTATTCATTTTAAAAAAAAACTGTACATATATAAGCATAGATACATATAAACATTACAGGTCCCACATGACCTGTCCGTTGGATATCACCAGCAACGTGCTGATTGTTGTGAATCACTGCATGTTTGGCAGCTCCAGGTGCCTTTTTTGGACATAGTTGTTATTGGGGATGAGAAATGGATCCTTTTTCACAATGTCAAGTACTGTCATCAGTGGCTCAGTTGAGAAGTGACCTTCATTCAGAAGATCTTGTTGAGTGTTTGGTGGATATGAAAGGAATCATCCATTACAAACTTTTAAATGATAACCAAACAGTCACAGCTGAAGTTTACGG
The DNA here is from genome assembly GCA_006491835.1 of Architeuthis dux. NCBI lineage: Eukaryota > Metazoa > Mollusca > Cephalopoda > Oegopsida > Architeuthidae > Architeuthis > Architeuthis dux. Next base: position 3,578,083 of record VCCN01007234.1, read on the forward strand.
CCAACAAATTTGTGATCTGAAAACAACTTTGAACAGAAAATGCCCATCTTTAGTGAATAGAAAAGTGGTAATTGTTCATCACGATAATGCATGTTCTCATACCGTGCGACGAGTGATCAAAGATCTTACAGTGGCATTTGGCTGGGCAAAAAATGATTCATCTACCATACCCTACTAACATGGCGTAAACTGACTATCATTTGTTTAGGAGTTTGCAAAATGATTTTGATAGACAAAGACTCAGTTCAAGAGAAGAGGTTGAAAATTGGTTAAGTCTCTTATTCCAAGTCAAAATTTGAAGGAATTTTACAAATCTGCTTTCGAAAAAACTTGTTGATAGATGGAATAAGGTTATTGAAAGTGACTTGGCACTTGTGAAGGAACCTCAATTTGTTACTCTACCACTAGGCCATAACTACTAGTGTTTTGTAGTAAATAGATTTGAATTACCAGTTGTTGGTTACTGAAGCCGTTGTCATTGGGTTAAATGCTGCATTGTGGTATTAACAAGTAAATATAAGAATAGAATTTAAACTTAAATTTAACTCCTAAACATTAGAATTTTTTAAACTATAATTATTCTGTATTTAATAATCTTACTATAATTATTCTGTATTTAATAATCTTACTATAATTCAGGAAATGTCTGTCTGTCATCGCATAACTCAAGGACGGCTAGAACTATGGCCACCAAATTTTCTGTAGTTAATAATTTGAGCCTGGAGCAAGATTTTAGCATATTATTTTTTGAAAATTCCATAAACATATCAGTCCCAAAACAAATCAATATATAAGATTCATAAAAATATCCACTTCTGATGTGTCATGACAGCATCTTACTATAATTCACCAAATATATTTTCTGTCTGTTACTGCATAAATCAAGGATGGCTAGAGCTAGAACCACCAAGTTTTCTGCAGTTACTAATGGGACCCCAGAGCATGTTTTTAGCATATTAGATTTTGAAAATTCCAAAAGTTTTTGCAAAGGTGTTAGATTTAATGTAAGTATAATGCTAAACTAGACCCTTACTTGGTGTCCGTCAAGTTAGCTAGCTAAACCGAATCCTTATCTTTTTGTTTAACCATATTAGGTAGACATCTAGCTGAAAATCCAGCCCATACAGCATGTTTTCAGCTAGTATTTTTTCACTTCACAAAACTCATGAAATATTCACATACAGAGAGCATTTGGTTGATTTTGAAATAAAATATATATTTTTCTCTACCAGTTAGTGTATGGCATAGTTTTATACATACATAGGACTTCTATTTAGTCTATTTCAAGTTTTAATCTAAAAAGAAAATAGTCGGACAGGACAATGTAGAAAATCAAATTTTGCTTTTTTTAAAGTCGTCCCAAGTCATTTTAAGCACTTTATCTGCTTGACACACCTTCATTTTGGTAACCATATTTTTGTTTGATAAATATTTTTTCTTATTGCTTGGTTGAAATGATTTGGAGACTTAGAGGCAAAAATTGGTTTGCATTGGTTTGATTGAAATTTTTTATTTTTAAATTGCTTTATTTTCTTAAATGCTTTAGATCAGGGCTTCTCAAAGTAGGGGTCAGGATCCCTCTAGGGTTAGCATAAAGATTATTGGGGGTTGCAGCAATTTGAAAATCTTCTTTTTTAAGAATAATTATGTAACTAAATTTTTTAAGTTCTTATTTGCAAAATGGCTGAATCCTATTCACTAATTTTTTCAAAAAAATTGGTTTTAGTTAATTTTTAAGTAATTTATTTTTTTTACATAACCCCATAAAACCTATTATAGATTATAAATACATTGCAATTTTTGACAATTTTTTTGTCTTTATTTGTTTCTATGTTTAGTTACTGTTAGACTACATATTAGTCTTTAGTTGTAATCTTAGTACCTTTTGCTTTCATAACAATGAGTAAGAGGTCGTGAAAAAATTTGTCTCCTCAAAATGAAAACAGTTTGAGAAGCCCTGCGTTAGATTATTTAATCAGGTTTTTGTACGAATCTGACTACATTGAAGAAAGATGCCTTTTGAATAACTTCATAACTTTCTCAGATTTTTTTCATTTTCGAAAATGAATAATATTGACCGAATTTATAGTTAGCAGTTAATAGACTTTTATCAAATGTTTTGACAGCACATTTCATTGAGACAATCCTGAGATCAACACACAGAGCTCTTTGCCTGTGATCATCATAACAACTGAAAACTGCTGCAGTATTTTTTGTGGTCAAATTTAAGTTTAGATTGCATGGTTATTTAATATTTGTTCTCTGCAATATTAAAAGAAATCAATGAATATAAGTTACGAAAGATATTCCTGTATACAATTCAGTGCTTATATATAATGTATGTAATTGTTTTGAGGAATTTGTATTGTTAAGTACAGTTTTTTATTTCTAATATTTTTATATTTGTTTTAGTATTTGGTATCTAAACAGATATTTAATAATATCTTTGTTCTTAAAACTTTATTTTAATGTCTTCATTTAGATTTTCTTCTACATAAATAATACTTGATCACACTTAACTCTCTCAATATAGGGCTTTTCTAGACCACAATGGTTTTTTGTCTGTTTTAAATTTTAATGAAAAATATTATTTAAGAAAAACCTTATGAATCCACTTCCATATCTGATCTTAATTGTAGCTTTTGAAGTGGTTGGTCAAAATATCTAATTATCCCCATTTTATGTCCTCAATAATGACCTTACCTATGCCATAAGCCAGTTCAGGGTCCTTGGGGCACCACAGAGGATTTCATCATGGGTGTATCAAGGGCGAGATAGCCTGATGGAGCCCATCCCTCTTCAGGCTGATTAGGAATCATAGTTGTCCATCTTGTAGACTGGTTGCCAAGAGGGCCAATTGGAAACATTTTTTTTTTTGCAGGTCCCCAGATTCACAGCTACGGTCTGTAGAATCTTAGAGGTATAAATAAAGTTTATCATATACTTTATATCTCTATGGTAGAATGGAAAGCAATCAAAATGTGTGCTTAAAAATTTCAGAGAAATTACATTTTTACACTGTTCTATAATTAATCAAAATATTATTTAATTCAAGTACAGTAAAAAAAATTTTTTAAATTTAAACAGCATAGACAAACACTACTTAATTTTAAGAAAATTAAAATTGTTTCTGTTCTCTGTAAAACCTGCAATGTGGAGTTAGGTGTATGTTGCAATGTGTTGTGTGTATTAGACAAAACTAGAGTAGATTACCCTAGCATGGGTCTCCTTAGGCACGGGGGCCCAATTGGGAGCAATTGGTCCAATTGGCTTAAAGTTGGCCCTGACTTCAGTTACAGTCTAAGGCTCATTTGATGTTTGCTTTCTGTTAGAATATAAAAAAGTAATGGACATCAAATTGTCCAAATACACTCAAAAGCAAGATGTAAGATGTAGATGTTGAATAAAGTTCTTGAATTAATAATAAAAAATCATCCCTATTTTTAGGCTATTGTTAAAGATTACAGCTTTGTTTTCCTTTCAGTTTAAACAAAACAAAAGGCATAAACTATATAAAAGGACCCTTTCTGAAGATTTATATAAGAATGCATTTTTCTATATAATTTAGACACTCACAGTGTCATAAAAGGAGAGGTTTAATTTTTAAAAGAATCATGATTTACAGACTCTGATGTTAAAATTTAGTCATGTAGAAATAATTTATGAGTTTTATTCCTTCACTCATAGAGATGTTGTTGAGTAAAGAAACCTACTCATATATTAATAAAAGAATCTATAGTAGAATGTAATACATTTGTAATATGAATATGTTTATATTGTTTTCATTCTGTTTTGATCATGCAGAAAGAATTGAGTTTTATTCCATGACCCATAGAGAGTCCTACTCGTATATTAGAATAAAAAATCTACAGTAGAATGTAATAAATTTGTAATATGAATAAATATGTTTATAGTGTTTTCTCTGTATGTTTTGTTTACATTTTCATTGTGATTCTTTTCTGTATTCATAGTTTAATGATCTTGAATTCTGCTCTTTTAGAGTGCTCTGGCTGTTCAGAAGTCCAACAGCAGCATTTCCCTGCCCATCCACGAGGGAAAGTTTGCAATGATGGTGTCTGCTCTACAAGAATTGGTCCCATTCCTATTTGTCTCGGTCGTAACAAGTGGACCCTATCGCGATAAAGTGCTTAATAACAACAATAGTGTGGACATTCCAGAAATAGATGGTAAGTCTGTTCGACTCTCAAAGAATTCTGTGCATTTTATTCCAGTTATCTCCATCCCAGATTGTAAATTGGGAAGCTACCAATTTCTTTTTAACTGATTAATTGCCACCCCTACATCCTCCCCCTCAAAAAGAATGAAAAATATTGATGGGCACCGGGAAAATGAGGATTACCTCCCGTTTACATTTTCCAAGATGGCTGCACAAAAATAACAATCAAAGTGAGGACAACAAAAAGATATATGTATGGTTATTAATTGGAACCTGAGAATTTTTCTAGTGGCTTTCATTTTTGTCTCAAAATAAACATTAGTTTACCGTATTTGGTGGCATAGAAGACACCCTGCCTTATTTCAGGAATATTAAGGAAAAAATGCATTTCTCTGAATTCCTCTCATTTATCACCCGTTTTTTATTTTTTAACTCCTCAACTCCTGGCCAATGTGGAGTTGTCTTGCCTTCTCTCTCGCTCTATATCTGTATTTATCTCTGTCTCTCCGTATCTGTTTTTGTCTCTCTCTCTCTCCCTCTGTATTGTCTCTATCTCTCTCTCCCTCTGTATTGTCTCTATCTATCTATCTTCACCCAAATGTGGCTTTGCCAGTCTGGGTGACTGGATAAAACTTGTGCATTAACATGGTGGAAGAAGAATTCTGAAGACCTCTTGAAGGAAGTTCGGTGAACGAGAAATAGCAATAAACAAACCAGACAGATAAGATGGACAAAAGAGGCAGCTGCCAAAGTTCCCTCCTTGAATGCATGTGTCAACATTTTAAATCTTTGGGAAGCAGTGATCATTTTTGTGAAAATAGAATCCATTTTTCTCTTTCAGTTTCAAGATTTCCTAAACCAAGTTCCGATCTCACCGATTTGCGAGTTATTATTGGCAATGTGAAGACTCTCTCAGCCTGGGTCCAGCAATATGAAGAGCATATCTCCCAAGAATGGTTTGAGCCTTGGGAACAGTTCAATTGGGTTGTAAAAAATCTGTAAGTTTTCAAGAATATTTTTAGTCATAAATTAGGGACATAGCAACCATTTGCCTGCAGTGACAACTTTTCACCAAAAAAGTTTGAAATAGGTTATGGTTAGGGTTTTATGGAAATCCATATAAAATTTTGTATGGATTAATACAAAGCAGTGTAATAATTTCTCATTTATTTTATCCTTTGCAATTGCCCTTGGGGGCAAATGTCCTCAGTGAAATTATCCTGGAGTCAGCAACCAGGTAAAATATGCTGCATTTGGTGTATATAATGTGAAAGAATTGAAATTCAAAATTCATGTTAGAGGCTCAAATTATGCATCTTGCCATTGTGCTATGGAAGGCATCATCATCATCATCTGTAGCAATTGTAACTTGGGACTGAAATTGTTTCCGAGATTGAGAACAACTTGGTAAAATCTGCAGTCGTATTTTACATTAGAGTAAAACTTTAACCTTTTTGGTTTGTGGCTCATTCTCTATCTGCTGCAGTTTATAGCAACAAAAAATGTAATTGCATTTATTAACATCTTTCATTCATTTACTTTAGTGCAAAACATAAATGTCTCTTATTTTTATTTTTTTTATTATTAGATAAAGTATTGTAACCCATTGAATTAATTATGACTTATATTTACCTTTATTTTATGGCGCTGATATTTGGAGTAAAGAGTAGGTTTAAAAGGAAAGATTTTACTTCTGCTGGCCATGAGGCTTTCATAGATAAATGGTCATAACAGCTGGGCATAAACCAGGCTGCCCTCTGGCCAGTGGGATGTGAGTTCTAATCTCACAGGAGGCTTACTCTTTATTTCTGATCTGCACTGTTTACTCGCTGCCGTTGAGTGATGGTCTGATATTAATTTTTTTATGATGTAAAGTTGTTTATAACAATGAATTCAATAATATAAGATTTAATTTATAACAATAAATAGTTTGATACTATTGTTCGGACTGAGATCCTCATCTTGGCTGTCATTTCCACAACGTTTCGGCCGATGTACCCTCCGGCCTTCTTCAGGTGTCATGTTTTGTCGGTCACCTACCGGAACTATTGAACTGAACCCTTTATTTGATCGGCCGAAACGTTGTGGAAATGACAGCCAAGATGAGGATCTCAGTCCGAACAATAGTATCAGTAATACTAACACCTCATCTCAGAAATACCGAACACAGTTAATAAATAGTTTATATCGATGAATGTAAATTGTTCAAATTTTGATATCCTTTGCATAATGTTATCAGCCGGTTATAGTTATTTAAAAGACTCTGTCTCAAAGTGATCACAATAAGCGGCTTCCTCTGTATATTGTATGGTTAGATTGAATGAAAGTTTTGAAGCTTTTGTTTCATAAGTGGTACTCGTAATATCACGGTTTACATAATCAGTTAGCTCTAAAATCATTATCCATTCGACAGAAACCCAACATTGATTCATTTTATTATTTATTTCGAATTTCACTGGGAGTTTACTCTTTATTTCCAATTCTGTAGTTTTCTCACTGCTGTAGAGTGACGGCCTGAGTTGTGATAAAACAACTAAAAAAACTAAGATGAAGGTAAATAGTAGTCAAAATTAATACAATGGGATGAACATCTCTGATTTGATGAATTTTTGAGCCCTCAAACTCAGAAAAGCAGACAATTTTTAAAAAGGTTTTCAGCAAAAATAAAACCAAAATCATTATTCATTTATATTTAGAAATAATTAAGTTTTATATATAAACTATATGTTAAATAGTATTAGACATAATTGAGTATAAATATATTTTTGATTGTAGAGTACCAAGGCTTCAAGAAGTTATAACTGGTGTTGGATTGACTGTGCCGACCATAACAAGTATTTTATCAAAATATTTCTTCAGAATATGTCGGACCTTTGGTAGAACTTTTGTTGATAAAATGGTAAGTGTATATTGACTAAAATATTTAAAAACCTTTTACTTATTTTGAAAGTAAGTTAACAGTAGACTTGTGTTACAACAGTGAAATCAAACCTTAATCATTTGACATCTACTGAATTTACTTCTGTTGGAACAAATTAAACTTTGAATTGATGTAATATTTCTAAAAAAATAAGATACATTCCAGGGGAAATTATGAATCACTGCCACTCATATATGTTGTGTCGGGGGTGATCAATTAAAAAGTTGGGCTGTGATCACTTAAAAAATGTCTGAATTTTCAAAAAACAAGAGGCACAAACTAGTGATCAATTTAGCATAAGCTCACATTGAAAATTGACCCCCCCCCCACTAAAACCCTATTTTGGAGGGGAATTTTCAAAAAACAAAACCCATTTTCCTTACTCATTGAGGTTTCTACTATGAATGCTTAGGGCTGGGTGAAGTCTGGATACATAGATAGATAATAAATGTGTGAACACATGAATAACCTAAACCTTTGGTAGTGGTGATTAATTATTTAGAAACCTTTCACTTTCATAAAGATAAATATGTATTTATTCGGTGTGAAAAAAATGCACGGATATATTTGAATTTCTATTAGATGATTTTTTAAAGGAAAGAAACTACAGAATTCATTTCAGTGGAAGAGTCCATAGTTTCAAAGGGTGGGTAGGAGATATTTTTATCTATAAAATGGTTACCTTTAAATGTAAGAGTCCATTGTTATGCACCGAGAAACAGAAAAAAATCACTGTTCATTACATGAGTAGATATTTTTTTTTACCACTGGCAACAAATGTGAAGTGCATATAATTGTCTAATTGAACTTGTCAGAATGTCTGTGAATTATTCTTCTGTCAGTTACTGACATATCACTCAATTTCATTGCATTACAAATTGGTTTGTAATGAATATTTTTGAACAGTATTTTTATGTAATCATTAAACAAATTCAAGTGAGAACAAGTATTTTGTCAAAAGATAGTAATAGTAGCGTCATGAACATCTTTTTCAAAATATGGCATGAAAGTTTAAAGCAAATGATTAGCAGAACTTGTTTTGTTTGGCTTAGAATTGAAAGGATTTTGACAAGTTTCTTATTTGTCACATGACTAATATAGTGGGTTGTGAAGTGAGTGACGCCACTTTGGGTGCTTGTCGCCTCTATTTCACGTATTGCAAACCTTGAAGAACTAGCTGAGATAGAGAAAGTTGTGATGTGTGAAGCCCAGTGGGACGGCTGATGCCATGGCTAGTGTAAGGACACTACTTTACTTTCTTACTTGTCCTTTTTTTTGCTCTCAGTTCAGCTGCTCCTGTGTCACGCGATACATGAGGCAATCATTTTGTCTCCATTTCTCGAAAGATCCACAGAGACCCAATCATTGTTTGTAGTAATTGTGGGTTTTCCCGGGGCTGGGGTGCTAATCTAACTTTCCACAGTTAGTGCTAGAAGGGCTCCAACTGCCCTGCTATTTATACTTAGCCCTGAGGAGAAGTTGATTTATGCCTTTCCCAATAGTATTAATGCGGAGTGAACACAAACTGTCCCAGCTGGAATTTGATCTCTGTTCGACGATTCCATTCACCGTGCCTTTAACTGTTAGGCCACCTGCACCTCCTACCCCCTTTTTGAAATTTAAGGCAAAGCTTGAATAAAGTATGAAAAAGTTTATTCAAATTTAAAAAAAATAATTTTTCTTCTTTTAGGTGAAGCCGAAATTCCGAGAACTCTTAGACATTCCTGAAGAGGAACTCGGTAAGTAATTTTTGAAAGAATGGATCTTGCTGTTTCAGAGTGAAATATATAACTATTCCCTTGCTAGACATACTGGTTTAAACAGGCATGTGCAAGGCTGGTAATAGGCCCAGGCCAGATGGGAAATGTAGGCCCCATTACAAACTACTCCATAAGTATTTTTGTAATCAATGCTAAATACATATGACTTCTGTATAGGTATATACTTGTACATGTAATATACACGATCTACTTAGAAGTAACAGAACAGAATTAAAGAACTGGAATGATTTATAAATCAATCTTTATTATTATTGGATGAAGTATTGTAACACATTATTTTTATAAAATTTGACTAGTTTTTACCTTCATCCTAATTTTAGTTTTTTTTATACAACTTATTAATTCGGGCCACTGTTTCTATGACAATGAATAACAGCGCGATCAGAAATAAAGAGTAAACCTCTTTATTTCCGATTGCAAAGCCTTCATTGTTATTCGTTGCCATAGAAACAGTGGCCCGAATTAATAAGTTGTATAAAAACAACTAAAATTAGGATGAAGGTAAAAACTAGTCAAATTTAATAAAAATAGAATGATTTATTAAAAAAAGGGTAATGGCAAGCAATTTTATTCAAAATGTATATAAAACAACAGAGTACAGTAATATAATGAGAAGCTGTAAATACTATAGTATTTGTCTCTACCAAGTGGGAATAGGCCCCCTCAAAATCGTAGGCACATACCAACTGGCCTGCCTGGACCCCCTCTGTTCTTGCCTAGGTTTAAATGAAAGACAGGTAGAGGATTTTTTTTCTTTTCTGTTTTTTAACAATAAATAAAATCTTATTTCATTGAGTTTTGGGGTAATCCATCTGAAGATATTGCAAGTCATTCAAAAGTGTCTAATGCAATTCAAATCCATATTTCATCAAAGCAGAAGAACTGGTGAAAAGCGATTTTTCAATTTACTACCTTTAAAAACTAGTGTTGGAGTAATTGTGAAATATTTTGCACCTCATATGTTTAGACACCACATTGAATTTTCGGGTTTTAAATGTGAATCTCTCTCCAGAATATTGGTCATGATCTCTCCTTCTTCACATTTAATTCACAAAACTGAAAGTGAAAAATTAAAATAGAAAGGAATTGAAATACTACGGCTGAATTATACGTCGCGTTTGGAGTTTGCAACAATAGGTCTGTCATGAATTACTTCCCTTGTTCTGTTCCGTGTTTTTGCTCAACCGGTCTTTGAGTACGTTTTATAAATTACATAACACAACTAAATCATTGAATGCTCAGAGAAGAGTAGAAACTGAAATACTGTATTACTTAATAATACATTTTTGAACATCTAAGGAATAAAAATATTCCTCCTAGTGGGAAATGAAATAATGTTGTGTATAGATAATTGATCAGGCGGCAAAGTAATTGTCTTTCTTGTAATGTACACTGAAAAGCAACGACTGTCTCCCCAATATTGATTTCAAATCAATGTTCCCTCTAATTTTTAGTAGTCAGTTTGTGTAAAAATCTTGTGCAAATTCTTTCCTGTGACAAAAGTATGTGTACACTGAATGCCTGTGCAAATATAAACTTGAAATTGTTTCAAGATAATTTTGGCACAGCCTCTCATCTCTCATGGCTAATAAAACTGTATTGGCATATTTTAATGTAATATAAGTATGATTGCATTCTATGAAGTAACGTATTTAGTCAAGATTTTATTCTATACTTTTAACTACTTTGTTCAGTTTGTTGTTCCATTAAATAAAACATTGATTTCACAGGAGATCAGCGATGTACAAATGTGATATTTGAAAAACTGATGACGGATACAGTTAGCAAAGAGATTATTTTCAATAAGTATATTTATAATATTATAAGTATAATTATTAATTACTACATTATTTTAGGTAACTGAACTTTTTGTGGACTGGTTGCAAAATGTGTGTATATGCACACAGCTTAGAGGGAACTATGTTTCTAACTCTACTTGTATTGAGTTCGTGGAGTTGCCAAATCTGCATAAGTTTTAATTTCAGTCTTAATTTCAGTCAAATTAATGACCAGACCATCATCAATATTATTTTAAAATTTTTTATCAGCCTTTAAAGTCTGTTGCTGGTCTATTGTTATAAGTGTAAGACATTGGCCTTTCCCAAGAGCATTAATTTGAAGTGAATGTAAACACTCAGCCTTCGATCCCATTCTCCGTGCCGTTAACTGCTAGGCCACTCGCACCGGATTGTTATTATACCGGTTCCTATAAAACTGCCTTTAAGATTTTCATTCAGATGTGCAAACACTTCTATTTGGATTGGACATAGATGATATGTTTTGAAAGAAAAACTCTCATATGAAGATCTGTGAGATTATTTTCTGTTATGTATATCACTTGGCATCGGATTGGCTGCAGGAGCCGCCGAAGCCAGGCCGAGGTGGTGGTGGGGGGATCTTGATGTCTGGGCAACCGAGGATCTCCGTACTCATTGCCCAGGTCTGTGCCCAGAGAGGACACTCTGGTGCTGCTACAAAGCAGCAAACTCCTTCATGTGCAGCAGCTATGCCAGTCGATGCTGTTACACATCCTACTGAGTCCTTAAACAGGCACATCCATTGTCTAATTAGAAACAGTGCCATCGTCATCATCATCATGTATATTGTTTAGATCAGTTTTAATGAATGTTTGTTTCTGAAATTGAAAATGGAGATAAGATGTTCATAACGAAGAACAATTCAAATAACTACATAAAATAATTAAAGATTACAAATGACATTAAATTGTTTTCATTTTAAAAAGGTTTTATTTTTAAACAGTTTTTCCACAAAGTTTATAATCTTTTTATTTTAGATTTGAAATGTGTTGATGGTTGATTTATTGCAGGAAATAATTACAAATGGCTCCCTAGAAAGAATTAATTTGGATTGGATTCGTAAAGATTGAATTAAAACTTCTTTAGTTATGGAGATTCATGATTAATGATTTCCTAGCTGAAGCTGTGGAAATTCCATGAGTGTTGACAGCTAAGATTATCTATTATCTCTTGCCTCTGCTCTACTCCCCACCCTATGCCTCTATCTTATCATTCTCTCCCTTATCCCTTCCAATCTTTGTTAATGTTCATGTTTTTATCGGTTAAACGGATTAGTTTCATATGCAAAAATCTTCCTGTCCCCACAGTAAACTACCTAATTCCCTTTTCTATCCTCTCTCTTTTTATCTTCTTATTGAACTACTTAAATTTCTTTTCTGCCCTCTCTCTTCCCACCCTCTTATTAAACTGCCTAACCTTTCCTTTATGTTATTACTGAAAGCACAACCTTCAAACGCAGGAACAAGCAGAATAATATTATAGAAATGAATCACTGATTTTCATCATAATATCAAAGTGCCTTATTTGTATCTCTAAACTTTGAAAAACACTTTTAGATTTAATCTTGAGAAATTTACTGCAGAATATTCATTACAGGACCATTTCAAGTTAAATTTAATTTAATTTTTTGACCATTTTAAAAATTTAGATATAATTGTGTGCACTCGGTTAAGCTCTGAGCCATGGGTATGCACTACAGTGAGTACTGAAGCAGTTTCTGTTTCTAGTCATAGAAGGAACCACCATAGCCTCTTATTTTGTTTACTACAGTCACTACCTTCTTATTCAGAACAATAAACTTTGGTGAATGTAGAAAAGGGCAACACAAAGAAAAGAATGAAAATACATGCCTCCTCCATTATAGCACGGTTCGTGTTATAACGCGGCTGGATTGTGGACCCCAAAATATTATTCTAGCACCAAAAAGGTAGATCTATCTAGCCTTAGTTCCAAAATAGCTGGATATAGCTCTAAAATTGATCACAGATCGGTTATAATGTGGTTTGCTTTCTTGAACCCCAACACCCGCGTTATACCATATTATATTCCTAGATTTCTTTTGTTCTTGAGAATGAACAAACTGACCACCTTTGCTCTCCGGAAATTCAGAGGCTAAAAAGACACTTTTGCTTTGTGATACTATCATAATAAAATTGTTTTGTTTTTTTTCTAAATTTGAATAAATTGATCCAATCATCAGTAGAGGTGCAAGTGGCCTAATGGAGAATGGAATGAGTGAACCAAGTTCAAACTCTGGCTGGGACATTTTGTGTCCACTTCGTACTAATGCTCTTGGGAAAGGCATGAATCCACTTCTCTCCGTCTTGGCTATTGGTAAATAAATAGCCCTGGAAAGTGGTCTATCTCGGGCATTGAGTTAGCACCCTGGCCCCGTAAAAACACATAGTTACAACAAACAATGATTGATCCTCCATTGATCATTTGAGAAATGGAGATAGAAATCATTACCTCATGTGTCGTGCGACACGGGAAGCAACTTTGCTCTCATACAATCATCTAACCTGTTATCATGATGGAAGCCGTGACAGAATTTTGGCAGTACAATTTGGAGAGGTCAGTGTTCTTGTAACAAATCCAAGAATTATAAATGCCTGGTTTTCTTAGATTGTGAAGACACTTTGGTTACAAAACTGTTTTAATTAAATTAATTACTACAATATAAAAATGGGAACGTTTTAGCAGAAAAGAATGATTATTTTTCAATGAATTGTTATTGTAAAAGTGTGATTTTGAAATCATTTCTGTTGGTCAAAGTAGATGAAGTTGTTTCTGTCTGAATTTTTGAGATGATGAATCATCACATAGATCTTTTTGGACTGTTGTCCTTATGCTAGTTGTTATTTTTTGCACAACATTTTGGCCATTGTACCCTATGGCCTTCCCCAGGTGCGAGTTGAGAAAAGTTGTTAACAACAAGAACATAAAGGAGTTCAATTGTCCAAACAATATTTGGAATGCCTTTAACAGTGTGTATTAATGTTTTAGAGATACCCTGTATATAAATATTCATAATGTAAGAACAATGTCCAACGTCCAGCACTCTGTGGATTTGTTGCTGTGTTGACAACTCTTCACCATTAGAGGCCAACAAGAAGACAGATTCCAGTCTCTCCTGTTTTCACATTATTACTACTAAAATAAGACTTAATGTTCAACCTTATGATTCTGTTGGATTATGATTTCCTAGTTGAGGAGATGGAAAGGAGGAAGAAAAGAAAAAAAGTACTTGGTGAATTCTAAATTCCAAATACAATATAGACCTGAAGAAGGTTGAAGAATGTATCGGCCAAAGAGTTATGCTAAAAACAACAAAGATGAAAACAATAGCCAGAAAAATGTGGAATATTGAAAATACTTTTTCTCATAAATTCAGAAAGCAACCAGTGTTGAAATGTTTTTAATCAAATTGATCCTATTGTCTATAAGTTTGAGAAGAATCATTAACATTCCAACTTTTGTTTAGACAAGTTGAATCCCTTCTTCGCATCTTTGATGTTATCAACGCAATGTTTTGGCTTTCCCAGTTTCTTCACATGGAAAAAAAAAAGGTTTGCCTCTCAGATTATACACCTGACAAGGGCTGAAGAATGGATCAGCCAAAATGTTTTGTTGATAACATCAAAGATGGGAAGAAGAGATTTGATTGTCTGAACAAAAGTTTAAATTTATCTTGCTTTACTCACTCTAAAATAAACAATTTATAGCTAATCGATCATAGAATTATTTTCTTTACCTGAACTCATGATTTCTGAAACTAATTTTTATTTACTTATTTATTCCTAGATAATCATGTGATTTCTGGCCAAACAGCCCTGACAACTTGCATTGTTCCTGTCTATGCTGCTGGAGTCTTGTGTTCATTCAATTCGGTAAGTACAATTCTTCTGTTTACCTGATTATTTCACTTTCAGAGAACAATGATTTCCTTCAGTTTGCGTCTCTTTCGGATCTATGACTGACTTTTGTTTATTAGTCAGTCATCTGTCAACATTGATTAAGAAGTGTCTGCGGTTTGTCGGCACCGAGTTTTGACTCTGCTCTTAAGAGAAAGTGAAGATCAGAACAATAACCATTCCATTGATATCATTACCAGAAGTTGTATGTAGAACATAGTTCTCTCTAAGCACGCACATTTTGCAACCAGCACACAAAGGATATTAATGTGTGCACAAAATGTTTAGTTACCTAAAATAATGTAATTAATAATTATACTTATAATCATAATTATATGTATAATATAAGTATATTGTGTTATTGTTATTAATTTATTTCGACATTGCATCACATAAAAATAAGAAATACTCATCAATGTTTTATATAATGGAACAACAAACCGAACAAAGTAATTAAAAGTATAGAATAGAATTTTAACTAAATACATTACTCCATAGAATGTAATCATACTTGTATTATATTAAAACATGCCAGTACAGTTTTATAAGCCATGAGGGAGAGGCTGTGCCAAAATTACCTTTGCACAAGCATTCAGTATGCACATATTTTTGTCATAGGAACTAAAATGCACAGCATAAGATTTTTGCACACACTGATTACTAGGAATGCATGGAACATTGATGTAGAACTCTGAATAATATTAATAATAATAATAATAAGCCACATACTATTAATTTGTCTTTTTGTTGATAGCCTATTTTCAAAGGAATGGTAGAATTGAATCCTATATTCATGATAAACAAATTTATTGAATTAGCCACAATGTGTTTCCTTAAAATATTGAAGATTTTTGTCATATGCAGCGTATTTGATTTAAGATTTAACACTATATTAATATTTACAGAATTCATGTTATGTGATATTGATATTATGAATACAATTCA
The DNA here is from genome assembly GCA_006491835.1 of Architeuthis dux. Lineage (NCBI taxonomy): Eukaryota > Metazoa > Mollusca > Cephalopoda > Oegopsida > Architeuthidae > Architeuthis > Architeuthis dux. Next base: position 3,593,637 of record VCCN01007234.1, read on the forward strand.
ATATTATTAGAGAATATTGTATATTATAAAATAATACACTTATATATTAATTTTGCATAATTTTTTTATTGTTATTTTTATATATCATAACATGTGAATCAGCTAGCTGTTTTATTTAACAGATTCTTTGTCACAAGATGAACACAAAAGCAAAATTTGTTCATCCATCTAAAAACAGTACACACAATAATATATATATGAGAGAGAGAGAGAGAGAGAGAGAGAGAGAGAGAGAAGTGGTTGGGTAGAATCTGCAATAGAGGTGTTAAAGTTTGTGAAAAAGGAAAGCCAAACTTTTAATTTTGGCATAGATGTTTTTATTTTTGTCATAGGTGTTTTGACATGAAAATATAATTATTATTAGCCTTTACTGGTTTCAACTTGTGCCTTTTCAAAAGGCACTGCAATTTTCTGCTGTACTAAGCTTTTTTATAGTGTGCATTCGGATAGCTCCTCCTGGATGCTGATATTTTACCCTATGGGAAAAGGTTATTTTTTCTTGACAATGATTATATAAACAATTTTTGCTTCTGTAAGGAGTTGCATTTTGTTTTTATAATAAAAGTATGGATTATTTATTTATTACTTATTTGCCGTCAGAGAATGAAAGAGACACGACACCACTTTCAAAGCTCTGATAAAAAAAAAAAGAAGCAGCCATTTTGAATGGATGTAATCAATTTACAACCAATGATCAATCAGCCTGTGAATCTTTGACGGGCCTAGCAAGTCAGAAGTGGATATTGAGAACTGCTCAAGTAAAACAAGGGAAAGTGAAATGAATGGACAAAAATGGAAAGGCAAGAGGATGACCATGCAGGGGTTGGATCGAGAGGTGGCACAAACGCTAAAGTCCCATGGCTTGTCCGTCACAGAGGCAACCCACCAAGCCTTCGACTGCTGTTTCCACCTCTGACATGGTAGATAAAATAAAATAAATCCAAATTGGAAAAAGGTGTGATCAAGGAATAAGTTACTTTTCTTGCCTTTTTTAGGCTGTGATCACTAAAAAGTTCAAATTTTCAAAAAAGAAGCCTGAATGCTCCTGGACACAAACTAAGGAACTAATTTGCCATAAACTTTCAGCGTAAATTGAACCCCCCCCTATTTTCTACTATAAATGGTTAGGGCTGGGTGAAGTCCAGATGCATAGATACATATAAATGTCAGAATACATGAATAACCTAAAACCCAGCAACAGTGTTTAAACCGGTCTGTTGTGGTGGGTAGCAGTGATTTAAAAAAAAAAAAATATATAAATAAAAGTATGGAAGATATTTGCTGTGTCTGGTCTCCACTCATCTAAAGCCTGCAATTGGTTCTATTGTCCAAAACCAGGAAAAAGATGAAACGGTAAAGTTCTTTGATGAAGTCATTCAGATTAAAGCTAAATACTGCATTGTTCTAAGAGACAAAGAATGTTGGAGTCGTTGGAATTAGAACTCAGACATCATGAAGTTGGAATATTTTTCTTTGAAAACATACCTAAACCATTCGTCTTCTTTTTGAAAAAAAATAATTTAAAAAAAATAATGCTAAATAAATTTTATCAAGTTAAAAGAAAAAATCCATTCGAAGTTTTGAAGAAACCAAATGACACTATGTAACACATTTTTACTTTTTCTTTGTTCCCGTGTAATAAATGTTATTTTCTAATTGATTATGTCTAAAAAGTATAGAAAATGTCAATTATTCCCTTCTTCAAACTTTGCTTTTGTGACCAGGACAGTGATAATTTGAAATAAGTAGATTTCCAATTGGACAATGAGTGAATTATTACATTTTTAATCACATAAAGTAAGAAAAACTCTACTTATGAACGTGATGTGTAGCGAAATAGACAGGATCAGATTACCAGTGACCAGTGGGGAATAGGAACGTGGTCGGATTTGGAATCTGTGTCGAGCTGCCTGCGTGACTGGGAGGGGTATCGGGTTATCAAAAAAAAAAACCGTTGGAAATTTAAAAAGTGGGAGGAGTTAAGAACTAGGTGTATAAAGGCCAGATCAGTAGCAGTAGAATCAGTTGGGGGCCTGGAGCCAGTGGGGGTCGATATACCCTGCCTGACGGCCCGGCAGCGGCGGTGCCAGTAGTAGCAGTCCTGGAAAAAATGACCGACCCCTTTTAGATACCACGACATACAACAGAGTTTCCGTACCTCGCCAAAATCCGCAGACCAGAAATTGACCTGCGTGGTACGAAAATAAAGTCTCGTAAAATCTGGAAATACGTAGATTTTGTCGTGTTTTAAATTGTGTCCCAAAAAAAATGAATTTCCCTCCACAGCGAAACCTGGCTTCAGCGACAGAACCGGACAGAGAGACATCAGCGGCAGATCGGACAAAGAGCGACCATCATCATCATCGCAGTCCGCAGCCCGCGGAGGAAAACCGATCGTCTCTCTCTCTCTAACCCTCAACAAACTTTCCCTCATGGCGACCCTGCCAGAGACTACTATCTCTCTGCCTCAATTTAAATCACCCTGAGATGTCTCTCTAAATCTATCCCTCTCTATTTCCCTCGTGGTGGCCGTGAAAGTAATGGTGGTTAGTAAACCCCCACGTTCTCCTACAGATGTTCATAAGTAGAGTTCTGGTCACAAAAGCAAAATCTGAAGAAAATAATAGCCATTTTCTATACTGTTTTATACATAAGTAATTAGAACACTGACTACCCAGGAACAAAAATCGTGTTACACAGTGAAATCATCATAATTTTTGCCATCATCATCATAATCACCACTTTCCATCTATTAAAGACTTTTGCACTCAATATAGAACTGGGTTCTTATCAAAAGATAAAAATATCATGATAGCTATATTTATTCATACATGGATTAAATTAAGCTTTGGATAAAATCTATACTTCCCACTGATGTTGAATCTTGTGATGTTGCAACAGAGAATCTATGTTCCTTCTAATCCACAAAACTTATGAAAGGGGAAAATAGTCACTTGTGAGTCATAAAATCGAGTTATTCATTTATCAGAGCAGTAATGTCTGGCACTCAATGGCTTGCATCGATGTTAATGTTCTAGAAATGATACTGAAAACAAAAGAAAAATCCATGATTATACGTTTACTTACTGTTAGAATAAGTTAAATTGGGCATGATTTCTGATAATAAAGCTCCTAATCTTGTAGCCTTGTGAAATTGGGTGTAGAATATATCGACACATAAAGCAACGATCGAATCATAATTCTCTTCCTTCCTCTGTTCTGAATTGATGAAAACTCTTGTTTCCTTGAGAAATTAGACTGTTTAGCTGAGATCCCGCTCTATGGGTGGGACTTTCAGCTAGTTCCTGAGGAAGGCATAAATGGAGCCTTTGGTCCTAATAAGATATTAAAACTGTTTTTGAATTTTTTTATTTATAGGAGTATCTTAATTCAAAACCTCTATCAAGTGCATTTTTATGGCTACTTAGAGGTAAAATATACATAAACAGACTTAGACATTAAGTATGATATAGATAGAAATCAGGTCATTATTATCAGGGTAAGAGTGAATGCAGACCTCACACTATTATTATTCATTTGAAAATCACCTGGACTTTTTTTTTTGCATTCTTTAAGTTATTGCATTTTAAGGGTACCTTGATTCCTCTGGTACAATGCACTGTTTCGGTTACTTAGAGGTCACATACAGTTAAACAGAATCAGACTTGTAGTATTATATATAGAGATAGATGGAAATCAGATAATTATTATTGGGGTGAGTACAAACGCTGACCCCGCACTTAATTTTTTGAGAAGTTTTCAAAAACAAACTTGCCAAAAGCATGTCTGTGTGTCCCATTAGTACACACAGACAATTTTGTGGTGATATGTTGTGTGGTTCTTGAGTTATGTTGTCACAAACAGACGGACATTTGGTGGATTATGTATTTTATTGAAAGATGTAAAATTTATTCACTTTTCAGGTCATGCAGACCTTCCTCCAAATCGTGTCTTGATGTTATCAATTCATCTCTTCGATATTAAAATGCATGTTTTTTTCCTGAATTTCTGTTCATTTTGAATGCCTTCTGACATTCTCTTCATTTTTCTTTCTTTTCATTTTTCTTTCTTTTTTTCCTTCATTTTCTATATATTGGCTCATAATGGAAATATGCCTTGACCAGATGAAACGAAAAGCAACACATTTGTTCCTTTTTTAATAATTTTTTATGAAGACCTGTCAGAAAATTGTACATGGATATATATTTTTAAAAAAAAAGGAAAAATATATTTTAAGTTTGATTTTCAATAAATCCTTCTTTTCGAGAAAAGGATTAAGATTTAGTTCTTGGAACTTGAAATCATCTTCATCATCAAAAACTGAAAATGTAGTCGTGTTTCCAAAGATGGTTGAATCAATGTAGAATCTAAAACTCCTTATCAATAAGGGCACTTCTCTGTAGAGGAGTGGTTAGCAAGCTAGTCTGGCAGAGTAGCTCCTGTAGCATGTTAACTCTTGAAGTCCTAAAGAGGCTGCACGCAAACAAACATGGCCGAAAATCCTAAAACGAACAAGGCTGCACGAGTCTTTCTTGCAATACTTTTCACAACAATCTGCCCACAAGTAAAGACACTATAAACATTTGAATGAACAAACCCATTTTTATCAATTTTCTGCTCAATCATTTCAGGACTGGGCTTTGGATTATTATGAAAATCTCCCTATGAAGTTATCATTTGTATTCTACAACCCTTTGAAGATTGTAAATGTTGTTAAAATAAAACCTATTCACTCCAAAGTTTGTGTGCAACTCTCTAAGGTTTAAGTTGTCACCTGGAAACAATTATCTACTAGTTATTAAC
>VCCN01007234.1:3621834-3639436 GCA_006491835.1 Architeuthis dux
ATGGTTAGACAATGTGGAAAAGGAAAAAGAGTGAGAAAAGAAATATATATATATAATATATATACTCTGATCTTAGGCAGAAGTGCTGATCAAATAATCCTGTTATTTTTTACGGCTACTATGCTAGTAATTAAATTTGGGACATTGCGTTAAAGGTCTGGCAAAATGTTTTGTGGTGTCAGATTCTAAAATGCTTAGGTGAGGCATAGCCTTGATGGACAGCCAACACGTCAATCATCGGATGAGTTTCTTTAAAAATCTCATCTCATACATGAGAGATAAAAAAAGAAACTAGACTTATATAAACCTAACATTTACGATAGTGCACATTAGATTGTTAATAAGAATATAATTAAAAACAAATCTAGACCCTGAAAAATGCTATATACCTAGCTTCATGTTTTTCACTGTAACTTTTCATGTCCAACAAATACAAATTGTATGAATTAAAAATTACTTTCATGTTAAAATCAAGTGTATTTTTGAATTCCTCATGTCTAAAAACCCTGATTTAGCCTTTTAAAGTACTTGGATATATTAATTGCAAGACGAGATATGAAATTCTGGATTTTTTTGGTGGCGGCCATTTTGTTTTATGCACATCAGGTAGTTTTCTCCCAATTGTTTTCTTGGGAACATCTTTTTTCTAAAAGAGTACATCCTAAGGAACATTTTTGTATGTACCCTATTTATAGAGTCCTGGGGCTGGTGGGTGCACAGGGGTCCTGTTTGTCCCTCTTGCCAAATGTGCCTGCAGATCCCCGTTTACCATCGCATTTCTGAATACCCACATATATACCGATTTGTAAATGCTAACCCCAATTTCCCTGGCCTTGGGTGGTACTTACCTCCACTAGACCCCGGTTTACAAAGGATTGGCAACATTTTTTGTAATGAGGCAAAACCAACACATTAATCATTGTATGAGTTTCTTCAGAAATCTTATTTTATACATAAAAGATGACAAACAAGAAACTAAACCTCTAGGGACTCGTAAATCTATCATTTATCGGAGTGCACATTAGATCGTTATGTAGACTTTATTAAAAAACAAATATAGACTCAAACTATAATTTACAGTTAACAGCTGCTTTTGTTTTGAAAAGTAGAATGACCTTGTGATAGGTTTTATGAGGAAGGACTCAATTGTATTCACATTTCATGGCATCTGGTTTTATTGCGTAATTCTGGCAGTTAATTGACAGTTTTCTTGCAGATTGCCTGCTGAGAAGTCAGATAAAACTAGAAAGCACTCAGAGCACATACCTCCGCCAACCAGGGTTGCCATTTGGCATTTTTCAACACCAAAATTGGACAAATTGGTTCCAAAAATAAAGATTTGGTACTGAAACAAAAAGGAAAATGTACTAAAGATACCTTACACACAAATGATATGATACAACATAAATATAGATGAAAAAATATGTATTTTAATCCATTTTTTTCTGCGGGTCTAGTCTGATGATGGTTTTAAAGTTATTTGATTATTTTGGTTCTGTAGAAGTAGGATGTATAACCCAGGAATGGTGCATCAAATGCTGCACAAAAGGGGTTGGGGAAAACATTGACACAGTTCAGTGCAAACAGTCACTGGATGGCACGTCAAATACTTCAACGCCGGAACAAAACCTTGAACGGGCAACTTCCTAGACAAGCACTTGTACGCATTCACCTAGATCAAAACTCAGACTGACAACAACATCATACCAGTCCAGAACACGACTACCTCTCTGACCATTGCTTCGCCTTTTTATCGGCCAGAACAGCAGGGGAAAGACCCATACGTATCAAAGATCCAGAGGACAATTAAAGCGTTAGTATCTTGGATGTACTGTGAAAATCTTTGGTTTAAAAGATTTGCTACGGGTAGATCCTGGTCCTTCGCTGATGCAAATACAAGCGATCTCTGAAGCTACTTAATTTGATCCCAAGACCATAGAAATTTGGTCTGATGATGGATTTTAAGTTATTTGATTATTTTTGTACTGAAGCTACTTAATTTGGTCTTGTGCGGCAAAAGACATCAGGCAACCTTGCTGCCAACGCCATACACTAACTAAAAACTGAATGAAAATCAGTTCATATATAGCTACAGTGCATGGGAGATGACTCTAAGTTTTGATTTTCTATATTTTGGACTATTGTCTAAATATGAAAAAATACCTCTCAATTGAAGAAAACTTCTGGATCCGCTCCAAAATTCAACCAATCCTTCCTTATCCCATGGTGAACCATTCCACAAAATTTCATTGAAATTTTTGAGAACTTTTGGAATTATTGTGTGGACAAACAGGAAAACATGAGTGAATACATATCTCTTCCAACTTGATTGGCAGTGATAAAAGAAACCAAAAAGATTTCAATCATTTTGATTTGCTTTTCTGACTGCTTAAATCTATAAATGGTATTTTATATTTCTGTGTCTCACGCGCTAAAAGTAAAGAAATGGAACATTAATGCTATGCGATAGGCATAAGATGTAAAGTAACATTTCAGTGGAAATTCCTACCCTAGTGTTTCTTGAACTATTTCAGTGTCATCCACCCTCAAGTCTTTATTACAAAATCTCATTCACCCATGACTAAATTTCCTCATGTTTTTGATCATTTTCATCTTATTTTACTTTTGTGTATAATTTTATACATAATTCATTTTTCATTTTTATGAGAAAAAAGCATAAATTAACTCATTTCTTAAGTGTTTATTTTATTCATGTTTTTTGAACATCCTAATAATATGTATATATGTAAACTAGGAGTGACAAAAAAAATCAATACAAAAGAATTATTAGAATTTTTCTAGTTTACATAAATTTAACAAACAATAATCTTAGACCGTGGAATTAGATTTTTTAGAAATAATATTTTCTTCAATCTTTATTATTATTGGATGAAGTATTGTAATACACCACTTTTATTAAACTTGTCTAGTTTTTACCTTCATCCTAATTTTAGTTGTTGTTATACAACTTATTAATTCCGGCCACTGTATCTGGCAACAAATAACAGCGCAATCAGAAATAAAAAGTAAGCCTTCGGTAAGTAGCGAACTCATACCCTCATTGCCAGGGGGAGACTAGTAATTTAATAAAAGTGGTGTAATATTTTCTTGTTGTATATGTTTATCACAAAAATTAGTTTTTTTAAGAATAGAAAAAAAATTGAATATCTGAGTAAATTTAATCTTTTACCCTTCAAGTTTCATTCACTCTTCATTTACCCCTGTAGTTTCATTCAACCCTAAAATAATTTCATTCACCCTTGGGTGAATCAATGACCAGTTTAAGAAACACTGTCCTACCCTGTGGCTATCACAGATTTTACCCATACTTTATTGTTGGGATTGCAGAATTGTCTGGGGTAGGGTGTCCATTGAAGTGAAAGTTTTTCTTTTCTCTTGGACGAGTGTGTAGTGATGCATTTATCCAACTGTCACTTTGAATGGTATATTGATCTTTTAGGCTGTCAGTCTCTTCATCTGATATATGTACCCTGTGAGCATCACAAGTTCTTACTAGACTGATTGCTGGAGGGACGGCCTGGCTTTGGAATTTGGTTGTCTCTGATAACAGTAATTTCTGAACTTTTTCAGCTTCCTGCCTCTGAGCTCATTGAGCAAAAACTATAATATCAACTTCTTTTCTCATCGGTCACCCTTCTAGCAAGCAAGAAGTTCCCACTAGCTAGTAGTGGGAACTTCTTGCTATTCCCTTTTTAAAAAAAGTGTTGCTTCCCTAACAGTGCCTCTGGAAACCACTGTCTGCACAAATATAGTAGACTTGTTAATACGGCACACCCAGGGATTTAAGAGTGCCATTATAACAAATTTGATGTTATAACGGGTGGATTTCGTACAAAGTGTATTAATAATGAGAAACCAAAAGAACAGACAAAAATGACTTGTTATTACCTTTCACAGTCTCATCATCAGCCATTATTAAGTCAACTGCTGGACAAAGGCCTTTCCCATCTCCTTCCATGACGACCTATCTTGTGCTAACCCCTGCCACGTCTTACCGGCAAGCCTTTCTATCTCATCCCTCCATCTTGTGTTTGGTCTTTTCCTACTGTGTTTACTGTCCCATGGGCACCAATCGGTTAGTCTTTTCCCCCATCTATTATCATCTCTTCTTGCTAGGTGATCAGCCCATCTCCATTTTTGCTGCTTAATTATTTGTATAATATCCTTCACTCTAATCCTCTCTCTTAGAGTTATCTCCAGCATTTCTATTCGGTGCTATTCTAAATTGGTTTTCACCTCGTTGCCCCATATACGGGTTACAGGTTTGCAGATAAAATGAATGAACCAAAAAGATTTTTAAATAATGTAATGAAACTTTCATGTGCTGTTGCTGCAAACTAATCTCTGACAAAAGTCTTGCAAGAATATAAAAACAAACATTCTTTTAGAAAACACGTATGTCATTAAAATGTGCTTTTAGAATGAGTGTTGTTACAATGAGAGTTTGCTGTATATGGTTATGTTTGTTATTGGCCTAAGACAAGGAACGGGGCTGAGAACCTTTCATGCTGTACTACTTTGCTTGAACCATTGGGTCACACCTCTAATATCATTATTGAATAATATGAATTTAAGAAAAATCATTGCCTATAACTAAATGAATGTTGCTGAAAACATTTGGGAGTTTGATACACAAAATAGCCAACAGAATAAATCTAGTGGTATCGTGAGGTACTGCTAGGGCGCTCTGGATTAGTGGTAATGATGCTTGAGTCCTGAAACCATGTCTGAAACATGGGTCAACATCTGATGGAGGCTTTGTTGGTAGCATAGCTGTTGTTTTTGCAGCGGCATGTGTATAAAATCATATATTTTACAGGACTAGCATTCCAAGGGAAATTATGAATCGCCAACACCCATATCTGCTGCTTTTTACCTTGTGATCAATGGATAAGTTAGTCCAAATTTAAAAAAAAACAAGCGTGAATGCTGCGGTGAACAAACTAAGGGACCGATTTGGCATAAACTTATATTGTAAATTGACCCCCCCCCCCCCCCCAAAAAAAAAAAAAAACCCCTAAAAACTCATCATGGGGAGAATTTAAAAAAAAACATTTTCTCTACTCACAGATTGAGTGTAAAATTTCAAGTTTCTGTTATGAACGGTTAGGGTTGGGCGAAGTCCGGATATATATAAATGTCTGAATACATGAATAACCCAATGTTGTAGAGTTTGGTCATAAATAATACCCGATATCTGTTTTGATTGTGTAATGTTCCACTAGAAATAATAAAATCCTGCTATATTTGGTTTAGAAGAAAATGAACTTTCTATAAATAAGTGGTATGGATGTACTTATTTATGAGCGATACTGTATGTCCCTGACCATAAAGAGTTCTCCATGTACATTATATTATAAAGTGATTTTGTTCATAGCATTCAAGTTATAGCAATTATGTGTATCTACATAGGTACATCAGTAAGTAATATTTCAAATTAAAATTCAGCTAATAACTGTATCGGGCTGTAGACTTATTCATTTAATCTCATATGTATATTGGAAGAGAACTTTCTCTTCTTGCAGGGTATCATCATCAGCCACCTGAATGACCATTATTCTATTATACTCTGGTATATTTCATATATTATAGCCTGGTCCCTAATGTTCAAATTCATGTGTGTACATCATCATCATCAGCCATCATATGTCCACTGCTGGAGAAAGGCCTTTCCCAGCTCCTTCTATGTCGACCATGACTGTACTAACCTTTGCCATGTCTTACCGGCAAACCTTTCTATCTCTCCATCTTATGCCTGGTCTTCTCCTACTGCATTTACTATCTTTAGGGCACCAATCTGTTAACCTTTTGAACCATCTGTTATCTTCACTTCTTGTTATGTGTCCAGCCCATCTCCATTTTTTTTCTCTTAATTCTATATCTTTTACTCTGGTCTGTTTTCTGATCCTTGTTGATCTTTTTCTATCTCTTAGTATTATTCCTAACATTGTTATTTCCATTGCACTTTGTGTAATACTGAGTTTGTTTTCAAGTGATTTTATTAGTTTCCGTGTTTCACACCTGCACATCATAGCTTGTCTTATACATTCATTGTACACAAATCACACGATTTCTTATTGAGTAGTCACTCACTCGCAAAGTTATGAAAAGAATTTGGACAATGTGGATCTGAGAGAGAGAAAGAGAGTCTGTCTTTGTCATTTACACTTGAAATGCAGCTTCTGGCTCCTTTGCCTGTCTTCATACTGTGCGTTGTATTCTGCAAGTGTATAAAAGAGAAATCACACAATTAGAACCTGGCGTATAGCAATTCAGTTACCTTGTTATGTATTCTCTCACTCACGCATCTATTCATCAAGTTGTCTCTACTGAAATATTTATCTACAAACTGATATCTATCTTTTGTATGCATGGTGACACCTTGGTCATTTGAGTGTGCCGTTATAATGAATTTGTCATTATACTAGGTGGATTTTATACAAAGTCTATTAAAAATGAGAAACTAAAAAGGCACAGACAAAAAAGAGTTTTTATTATCTTTTCACAGTCTAATAAATAAAATGAATGAACAACAACAATTTTTAAAATAATGCTCAAAAATATTCATGTGCTGTTGCTGCAAACTAATCTCCGACAATAGTCTTGCGAGGATATAAAATCAAACCTGCCATTAGGATGCATGCGTCATTAAATTTTGCCGTTACAAGTTTATTGTATTTATCTACATGTTGATATCTATCTACATGTTGATATCTATCTACATGTTGATATCTATCTACATGTTGATATCTATCTGTATGTTTATTCATTTGCATGTATGAATCTACCAATGTATTCATTTCTAGCTATCAATGTAGTTTGTTCTTTGTTTTGACCTGAGTGTTTCAATAAAAAAACAGCAACAAAAATGAGATGAAAGAAAACCTTGTCCAAAATTGATAATGAAAATACATCATCTAAGAAATTCAGACAACTTAAGGCTATTATGTTTACTACCACTAGGTGAAAAAAACCTAATGCATGAATTAAAATGTCTCTAAAAGAGATCTAAGGGACATATACAGGGTGTTTAAAAAAAGATGCAACCATCTTTTTCACATCTTGTATTTAAACTGTTTTAAATCTAAAAACTATTTTTTAAAGACACAAAATACAAAAAGATCACAAAAAGATGCAAATTACACATACATTTTAACTTTACAATAGATATTGAAAGTGAATTACTTTAAACTGGATGCAAGTTTCATTAGATTGGAAAACAATATAGCTGACACTACACAAAGGAATGGATGCTTGAATGAGACTAGCAGATGATGCAATCATTTCAACTGCTAAATACTGTTGTCTCTGCATACAGTGTTGCCACAAGACTAATATTGTAGCATAAAATTCATGAGTAAAGCTGAGGTTTTTTTTTATGAACATCAGGGAGAATGTCTTCAGTTTCAGAGCTAAAATGACACTTTCTTAAAAACTTTCTCTTGTTCGCAATCTACCTAAATCTTCTCTGCATTGAGAAGGTTGGCATGCAAGAATCTAATTCTAGGATTCTCAAACTTTATCGTATGATGACACGCTATGAAATATATTGCGTGTAAATTTCACCCTCTTATCCTTAGGGTTGTGTCTTTTATGAAACGCCCTGTATATCGCAGCAGCATTTACAGTGTCACCCATAAATAAGTACACCCTATCACTTTTTAATAGAAAGTTAATTTTCTTCTAAACCAAACATAGCAGGATTTTATTATTTCTAGTGGAACATTACACAATCAAAACAGATATTATCAGGTATTATTTATGACCAAACTCTCCAGCATTGAAATATTTTTTCGTAGTGGTGTACTCATCTTTGGACGGCCCACATATTCATATTTTTGGCAACAGAGTTTCAATGATGTAGAGTTTGATCATAAATAATACCTGATAATATCTGTTGTTATTGTGTAATATTCCACTAGAAATAATAAAATCCTGCTATATTCGGTTTAGAAGAAAATTAACTCTATAACATAGAGGTAGGTTTCTACTTATTTATGGGCGATAATATATGTCCCTGACCATAAAGAATTCTCTATGTATATTATATTATAACGTCATTACGTTCATGAAGTTATAGCAATTATGTGTATCTACATAGGTACATCAGTAAGTCTGTATCCTGATGATGAAAAAAATCATTTGTTTTGCTTTTTTGTTTTTGTTTTGTGTAATGTTTCACTAGAAATAATAAAATCCTGCTATATTTTGTTTAGAAGAAAATAAATAAGTGGTAGGGGTGTACTTATTTATGGGCGATACTGTATGTCTTGAAAGGGTTAATTGTGTTTTATTCACTGAAAAATGTAGTAAATATTGGAGCTGTTAGAAAAAGTTGTCACTTTTGTTTTTTGAAAAGATCGAAGTAGCTTTCCTTTCACACAAACTTTTGTTATTTTTTATCTTTTTGTGAAATTTCTTTTGGATTATTTCAAACTTTGTCATTCATTTTGTTATTCTTTGGAAGTAGAAAGTCCAAAGAATTAGGAGAATTCCCAGGAGAGTTTTTGTTTTTTTTACCTTTTAAAGAATTCCCTTCACAACATTGAAACTGAAAATATAACAATAGATGCTATATGCCGAGGCGACAACATTTTAGACTTTTTCTATTATTCAATAAGACTAAAACTACTTGGAATTCTGCCAGCAAAATAAATTGCTTTGCATATCGACCTCAAAGACTTTACTTGAAATTTTCATGAGTAAAGCTGAGGTTTTTTTTGTTATGAACATCAGGGGGAAATGTCTTAAGCTTCAGAACTAAAATACCACTTTCTTAAAAACTTTCTCTAGTTCACAATCTACCTAAATCTTCTCTGCATTGAGAAGGTTGGCATGCAAGAATCTAATTCTGGGATTCTCAAACTTTATTGTATGACGACACGCTATGAAATATATTTGACATAGCACACTAACACTTTACATTGGTATATATTCGGCCATAATTAAGTAAACTTTGAAGTAGTAATTAAGAAGTGTACAGTAAGTCGACATACTGTAAAAATGAAATGAATTGGACAAAAACATTACAGTAGAGAATGAAAGAAACTTTTATATCAGCATACTGATATACATATTTAAGTAAGTATTCTCGAGTTATGCCCCTTAGGCTGAAGAGCGCTTATCAGTTTCCTGTTTATGTTCTGGATATGGATACGCCATGTTGCTTTAGGAGAACGGACACGAAGCACGTGTCCTTGAGTGCCGTTGTTGTAAATAAGAATGAATAAATTGAATCTGTGAGTACATCTTTTGTTGCCTTTTAAATCTGTTGGTATCTGTCATAACCATCTTTTACAGTATTCATCTTTTTTCCTTTCATCTGTTGGGAAAACGGTTGAGATCTCACAAAATCTTGTGATAAACCCACTAGATTGGCAACTCTGTACTGGTAGCATAATACCATACTGGACTCGTTTAAGGCTCGAAATACATGTTTGCACATTTGGAAAAGAATTTATGTGGCACACTATTGTTTGAAAACCACCAATCTAATTATTGCCTGCTTTAAAATGAATTTTTCAGAATTTTAAATATTCATTGAATAATCTAACTTTCAAGATAGATACAACCGTATTTCTGGGCATCAAAGATTTTCCCTGTATCCTACAGGCCAAAGTTTACTATTTTCATAGGCTTAGCCTAGCCTAATACTTTAAAAAAAAAAATTGGTATGCATCCTAAGGCATCCTCAATGCTACGAAATACAATAGTTTAAACAAAAATCCATGTTGACTCAGGAGGTAAATATAACATTTCTAATGGAAATTTATTGAATTATACATTTTATAATAAGCAAAGTTATTATTAATATTAAAAATATCTGACTTAGTTTGGAACAGAAAGTTTACTATATAAACATGGCTGATGTAGTAGTAAGCTAATACCAGCAGTAGTAGTAGCAGCAGCAGCAATAGTATTAAGGGTTTGACTGCTGATGTGCACAAAGAATATTAGTTGTCTTTCTTTCTCTGTTTCTTCCTGCAGTAGTAAAAGAAATAATACATGTAGGATGCAAGAGAAGTGAATGCAGTTGCAAGCAGGAAATGATAACAACAAATACAACTTATAGACTTAGCGAGAAATGTATTTATTACAGAATGCATTTTATTAATACGGTTAGTTCTCACCTATAGAGAAGAATTGCTTTTAAAGAGTCCGGTTTTACTACTTCCTTATTAGAATGAAAGTTACTTTATTGGTTGAAGATATAAGTATGTAAGAAAGAGTGTGCATATAATTCATACGGGAAAGTGTGAATGTATGTGTATGCAGAAAGGACTTATGTTGTATGTATGTATGAGTACGTATGTAATTTTAAATGGATGAAAGATGCTTGTCTTGGAAGATGTTGGAACACCCCTCATTCTGTTAGGCAACAGAATTAGGACTGGACGCTGATCGAAATGTGTTTGCCTTCTTATAGGGGAAGGTGTGTGTCTGGTCAAAATGTTAGCTTTTCGGGGTGGTTCCTTTCACCTTCCTAAAGTTAATTAGGATAGACAAAATACTAGTCTTCACTCAGACATTTAGTCTGCAATGCGTATCAAGTTACAATTCAAGTGGATATTTTCATGTAGTGTGAATGTAGTTGTCATCCACGCACATTTTCCATCTTGTATTCGTTTCACTCCAGCATTGTCAAGTGTTTTGTAAATAACAAGGTCTTTCTCTTAAAATGAGAAAGTGATATTTGTTTTCAATATTAAACGTGTTTCTGCTTTGTGTGTTGTTCTACTTGTGATCTCACGTGGGTGTTTTTCCATTGCGCAGATCTTTTCTTTTGCGTAGCACCTGAGGTAGCAATGATCGCGCAGAGGCGTAGCTAGAGATTAAGGTGGGGGGGCTTGGCTATTTGAGGGCCCTGTCCAACATTTAGTGAAATTTTATGAAAAAGAAAGATTTGCAATACATAGACATGCATTTTTCATTTAATTGGTGAAAAACAACCCCAAAGTTTAAATTATTATTCATGCAATTCATGTATATACAAATATATCTTTGTCATTGTATAATGTCAGTAGAGATGCTGTAGGTGAACCATAATTTGTAAAGCTTTTGGGTACCCTCCTGTATTAGGGGCCAAGGGTGGGGGGCCTCTCAAATAGCCCCCACCCCTTTCCTGCTATGCCACTGTGATCATGTAACATGCTTTTACTAAGGAAGAATCCTTGAAGCCAAAGGTGGTTAATGTTTGACTTGTATCTCTAGAAGTTCAGTTGTTTTGTTGGAAGAAAGCCAAAAGACATTGTATTTATCTTTCAGTCTGAAATTGCAACTCTTTAATCAGTCTATGAATTAATAAAACTCTTATTTGTATCAAAGAAAGAAATTCTTGAAAATAGGCAGCAAAAAAAGCTAATGGGAAATTAAATGAAAATTAATGAGTTGCCCCAGGGAAACAAGGATTTAGAATGTTGAAGATGTAAGTCTATAAATTCTTAAATAATTAGAAATGCTGAACTTTGGAATTCAT
Source organism: Architeuthis dux (assembly GCA_006491835.1). Classification (NCBI taxonomy): domain Eukaryota; kingdom Metazoa; phylum Mollusca; class Cephalopoda; order Oegopsida; family Architeuthidae; genus Architeuthis; species Architeuthis dux. The sequence continues at coordinate 3,633,332 of VCCN01007234.1, forward strand.
TAGAGAAATTATTGATGCATAATGATCTCTCAGGGTGCTTATCCTCTTCTGGATTCCTGCTTCATTTCTCAACAACATTGATCAGGAGTAGAAACGCCCATAGACAAAATGAGAGCAGGTGAACCTATGGAGGTAAAAACAGAGATATATATGCATAAACACATTTTGGAAAACATATTTTCATTTTTTTGCAAATATTCAAAAAAGTTCTTAAGAAGTTTATCATTATTTATATATGTACTAGCATAGTACCAGTAAAGAATGTCGGGATTATTCATGTATAGATAGGCACATACCTAGGATCTGAGTATCTGTGCACTCTGCCTAGGATTAAAGTGTGGCTCCCTGGGACTTCTGCCTAGGATCCGAATGTAGTATCTGTGCACTCATTGAAAAGTGTTCACATAAAATACTAGTTAATCCCATTGAAAAAATGCACAGGTATATTTGAATTTCTACGAGATGATTTTTATAAGAAAAGAAACTACTGAATTTGTTTCAGTGGAAGAGTCCATTGTTCCAAATGGTGGGTAGGAGATATTTTCATTAGCAGTCTGCTTGGTGGTTGAAATAGTTGCATATTTCACACCAGTACCAAATATTGATAATCAAGCTATGGGAAAAGTATTTCAATGGCTGATTTTTAGTGGTGGCACAGCTAATCGTAAAGTTAGCTTCAAAAGCTGCTAATCCGCTAACTTAAAAAGTTAACTTTGATAACGCTAAACCAATAAAGATTTAGCAGAAGCTAATGATAACCGCTAACTTTTATTATATGAATTAGCATCGGTTTGTTTATTTGGCTCCAAAACAGATGTAGAGGGCTGAGATTTTAATATGTTGTAGCTTAGACATAGAGCTTTCCAAGATCAAGGTGTACATAAATAATTAATTGAACAAATGAAATTAAACATTAGTTTACATTAAACATACAGTTTATTTACAGTACAAAAAGTATTAAATGAATAAAAAATATTAAGAAGTAAAAATACACATGAAAAATAACTTTAATAATCTAATTTAATGCATTCTCTCTGGCTTGACATCCTGCTCCTCGATGTGATGTGGGTGGCCCTTCATGAACATCAGCCTCTCAAAGTTGGCATCTGACAGGGTGGCTCTCTTGGACCTCAAAATGTCCTTGCCTATGGAGACCAGGCGCTCAACTGCAGAACTGAGTGGGATGGCTGTGTTGTACTTGATGAACAGGTCGATCAACACTTGCTCACCCAAGAAGGTGATGTCAGTCAGAACCTCCTTCGAGCTGGCCTCTAGCCAGGTCTTTACCAAATTCTGTGCCTTGGACTTCAGTGACCTTTGGCTCCTGCTCTCCTGAGGCTGAGTGATGTTGCTGAACAAGTCATCCTACTCATCCTTATTGCTGGTGCTGCTGCTGCCCTCCTCACTGATCTCCCTCAGGGCTGTCTCCACGGCAATCTCCGTACAATAATAAATAAGACAAAATAATATACTCAGATGATAGGAAATAATACAGAATATGAAAAAATATTTCCCCCTAACTTTCATCAACTCTGATATTGGGCTGTGTTTACATATGAAATTAAAAATAGCTGTTCCAGTTTGGCGACACAAAACATTGAAACATATTTTTAGTGACTGTAAAATATTCTTAGGCAGTCTGGACAACTGGAACATGCCATATGATTTTAGGGTTTACAGACATTTTGACCGTTAGAATTTATTCACTTTACCAGCAAAAAAAATGTTATTGGACTTAGTTAGCAGAACTAAATTTAGTGGAAGCTGATTGGTACACTAACAGTTTTCTAAGAGGAAACACTAATCCACTAATGAAAAAATTAGCTTCACTAATTAGTGGAACCATGCCCACCACTGCTGATTTTCAACTCTCCCCACCTGAAGGATTAGTACAACACAATCTTCCTAGCTCTGATTTTTTTCCCATTTGAGCTGTCCTAAGCTAAACTTAAGAAATATCAATAAGCTGGTTATAGAGTTTGAGATCTTCTTTCTTAATTTTTTTGCTATTGCCGTATTTGACGAGATATAAGAAAAAAAATGGCTCAAACGGTGAATTTAGTGTTTGCTGTCCAGCCCGACATTGGCCAGAACTTGAGAGGAATTCAGGGAAATGCACCTTTTCTTAATATTCTCTGCTGAAATAAAAGGGTAGGGGGTCTTCTATGCCATCAAACACGGTACTTATTTTAGTATGTGGTATTGTGAGTTAGGAAAAAAGAGAAAGAGAGACAAATATTATTAAAAACCTTAAAATATATAAAAATATCAAATGACCCAAGTTTTTATTGACTATTGTTGTAATTTAAGTTTACTGTTTCTAGCATTGACCACATTTTGCTTGCAGAAACTCAGACATTGATTTATTATATACCCTGTTGGGTTATTATAAGGTGTTAGGCGATGTCTTAGGTTTTGCTCACTTCTTTAGAAAGAAGTAAGAAAGAAACCCAACTATAAAAATAACAGGGTCTTGTTAGTCACCCAATAGAAACCGTCAAGTGACCAATGTCTTTTGGTAGCATGCCATGTTGGGGGTGATCACTAAATGTCTTTATTTTCAATACACAAAAAGTATGTTTTTTCTAGACATGAGTAAATGCTTAAATTTTCCAGCCCTCTAGCTCCATTGGTGTGTCCTGTACATGTGACACATACATATATACATAGATAGCCAGGCAGAACCACTTAAAAACTGAAGAAACCTCTGTTTACAGTTTTGGTTGACGGTTTCTAATACTTTTCAAAATCCCCAATGTATTTTCCCCATTTACTCACTTCCTCTCCATTATTGATTTCTCTGACCAGGGTTAAAAACAAAAGCTGATGGTGCCTCCGATTTCATTCACACAAATTCTCTGTCTGTCCAGCGAAGCGTTCTGATAATACAGACACCGCTTGTTGCAGCAGAGTGTCAGCTGGAATGGACGCTTTAAGAGGGTTGCAAGAGAAAGGAGAGAAACGTTGCTTGGGAGGAGGACAGTATCACCTTTGGCAGATGATTCTAGCACACTGAAAGATTAACATAACAACAACACAAACTTTATTATGTAAGACAAGATTGACTCTGCATTGCTGTGATAGGGAAGTTACCTTTTGTATTCGACCCCCCTGACTACTAAAAGAGACCTCGCACACAACCAAACTATATTGCAAATATCTTATTTTCATACAAAGGAAAAAGCATTAAAATAATTACTTTAACCCATAAGAACCCACTGTGATACCGGTGTAACTTATACAATTTAATTGATCTGCACAGTCTCTTATATAATATTATAGTTTATCCTTGATTTTAACTCATGAAGTGACATCTAATAAACATTCTGGTGCAGTCATGTGACTGTGTGTCAATTTGCCTACCCAGAATCCCACATAATGATCCTTCAAATAGAAATGGGTCTGGGTTCTTATGGGTTTTAAGGCGGATAACATAACTCTTAAATTAATGAAACGCTGGATACTGCTTATAATTAACTGTGGAACTCTTCAGTGAATAAAATAAAAAAAATAATAGAACTCTTTTGTGAAGAGAATAGAAGAAAAAAATTTACTTAAAGTTCAAAAGTAATTTCAATCAAGTTATTTCCCTTGATATTGAAATTCAACTTTAAAAGTTAATGACAAACGCTTGTGGTTGCTTACCTTAAATTTCAATTACTAATTAATTCTTGTTAGTTGAAATGCACTGTGTTTTCAGGCGCTTCCGTCCTTAAGGGGTTAACAGGGAACATTTTTGTTTTCTTTTACAGTACTGCTCATAAACAGAATTCTGAATGTATGGCTTGGTTTTAAGAGTTGAAAACAAGAACTTTACTCAAGAAGAATCAAATGTTATTGCAATCTGCATAGCAAGACATGCATTTAGGCATGTTTTATGGTTCTCAATGCTAAATTTCATGAAAGTTTTTAAAAAAATTGTTAAATTAATTAAACCAAGTATTTTTCTATTGGGAAAATTTGTTGTTCCAAATCAATCTGCAAGCAGATTGGAAAGGCTAACTAACATTGTTATTTGGAAGAGTTCTCAAACTAGTTTGTTAAATAGCCGTAAACTAGTATTTGTAAAAAAGATGCAACTTTGCTGCAAGTTAGTCAGTCATTGGAAACAAGTATTTAACTAAACTCTGCCCAAAAATAGAATTGAAGTTTGTTCAGATGTTTTAACAAAGACCCAAGAAATGTCTGGAAGACTTTGCAGACTGATACATATATGGAAAGAATGCAAGCATAGGCAAGAAACAGTTTGCATTTGTTCAAATAATTATGAGCAGTACTGTACATTTGAAAATACTTGATACATGTGAAGTTGTCCATCTGCCTGATAACATTAAAAAAGAGACTATTCTTGTAATACTGTTACATGTACCAAGATTCAATACTAAAGACTGTTTATTTGTAAATATCAACAACATTGGAAGAACAGGATGACTGGTCAGAGAAATAATCCAGCCGACATCGACACTCTATTTTAAAAGCGTAATTAAACTTGAAAAAAAATTAGTTGTTGAGTTTTTTCTTGGCTTTGCTAGAAAGAAAAAAAGCCCAAATTTCAGTCAAAAGAAACAAAAAACAAATTTTCATTAATTATTAAGTAGAATATCACAATGTTTCAAAGTCATTTTTTGTTTACTTTTCTCAGTCGTTTCTTCGAACGAAACGTTTATATGCAAGTTTTTTTTTCATCTGGTGTCAATTTTCTGCTGAAAAAAATTCTTTTGTCATTCCTATAAGTTATATAAGTATAGATTAATTAAGCTTATTTGTAAAAAAGGTTTTAAGATATTTAATTTTACATGTTGTCAATAACAACAACAAATTACTTTGAATGATGCTCTCTTCTCATCAAAAACTTTTTTTTCTAAAAACTAACAATTCCAGGCAGGTTGTTAGGGTCTAAAGAATTAAAAGCACAAATTACAGGCGAAAAAAAAGAAGTTTTTCTATGTTTTTTTTCGACTTGTTTAATGGATGTAGACCTTTACCAATTATTGTTTTAGCCAATCCATTCTTGGCTGTTAAAATAATCTGCAGGAATTCAGAATAAACAAGTAGTCTTGGATAAGATTCAAACTCACATCCCATACCCTAGCTCATCTTTCATGAATGATGCCTCAACCAATTAGGCCACTAAAGCTGTGAGGAGTAGTAGGCAAGGTCCTCATCTGTAGCCTGTTGTAGGAACTTATAGATGTCTTAAGTAATCCAAATTGTAGAACTAAATAAAAAATTGGATTGCATAAGTCTAGATGAAAGAACAAAGCGAAACAGCAGATGCTTAAAAGAAACATTGGCCAACTATTTGGATATGAAACCCAAAGTATTGACTTTTTTTCTTAATGAAAAAGACTTGTTTGACAGCTGCTGAAATGCATCTGTAGAAATGTTGTGAAGTAGAATCGATAAAGGCAAAGGAAATTGCCCCCCCAAAAAACATTTGTATTCGTAGTCAGTGATTCTTTTGTTTAATAAATGTGGAATTATAAAATATGAAGCAAAAATGTCTATGCAGTCATAACCAGTGATAAGTACTGAAAGAAAATGACCTCTCTTCACGTATAGACTGATTAAACTGAAATACCGATTTCAAGAAATGTATTTAAAAAAAGAAAAAAATATTAGGAAAAAGATAGCATCTAAGAATTAATCAAAAGTAAAATGTCTACAAAAAACTAAATGTGTTTGGGTGCATACAGCCACATCTATTTCTGTCTATCCTCTTTCTCTCTCTCTCACATATATATATATAAAATCATCAGCCATCAGAAGTCCACTGCTAGAGAAAGGCCTTTCCCATCTCCTTCCATGACGACTTCAATTGTGCTAACCTCTGCCATGTCTTACCGGCAAACTTTTCTATCTCATCCCTCCATGTCTGGTCTTCTCCTACTGTGTTTACTGTCCCATGGGCACCAATTGGTTAGTCTTTTGCTCCATCTATTGCCACCTCTTCTTGCTAGGTGACCAGCCCATCTCCATTTTTGCACATTGGCAATATGTCTCTATTCATGTTGAATGCTTTCCAAACTATCATTATGGGTTGTTTTATTTCGCTGTCATGGCCTTTCTCTAACTTAATTACCTGTCCTAGGTAGATGTATTCAT